>CAUYQV010081904.1:0-22963 GCA_963574575.1 Galagoides demidoff
GTGTAACCTGCACGGTGTATGTGAATACATGGTGATGTACATTTGTTTATGTACTTAGCGTATGCCTACATGGATGGTATGCATATATGATACATTTGCAGCTTTTGTGCATGTGGGAGAGAAATGAGAGAGAGAGAGAGAGGGAGAGAGAGAGAAAGGGAACCCTTCCTTTGAGCTCATGGCCTTTCATGGCTGTCCGGACATGAAAGGCAGCAGAGCAGATGTGTGTTAGTCCCCCATCCTGGCCTGTGTGCTGATCCTCCCTATCATATGCACCAGGCACTGCCACGTTTACCTCTTGCAACTCAAGCACAGGAGAAGGAGAAAAAAGAAATAAAATAAAACACTTCCACCAAAGAGCATAGCCACAGGAATTGCGAGACTAAGAGCAAATAATGATTTCCTCCTCTGCTTTTTAAGTAAATACTGCTGCACAATGAGCGACTGGGCAGGACAGGTGCAAAATAATAGACTCTTTTTCTGGTCTCCCCAGCCCCCACGGGGCCACTGCTAACTGCATCAGGTACTCAATTTTCTTTTCTTATTTAAAAATATGTTTGTGGATTCCTGGGGGCCTGGGGAGGAGGGGGTGAGTCCTGTTCTAGAATCACCAAGACGATGGCTTAATTTGTATTTTTGCTTTATTAATGGAAAGCTACCTGTCGGTTGCAGGATTTGTCTACCTGGGGAGGCTTTTAATGTGTCTGTCCAATGCAGTGGGGCTTGGGAGAAAAAAAACCCTGCTCTAATCAACAGACTGAGTCTTATAGGGAGAGCAGCACATCCAGGGGAAGCAGCTCCCGCTGGCAGAGAGGGAATTGGGTTCCAAATGGGATTTTGGGAAAGTCTGGGGACCTCTCCAGGCCTCAGTTTCTTTTTCCATAAGAAGGGGAGGATAGTGCAGATCTTATCTGTTTCAAAGTGCCAACAATGAGGTTATTTTAACTCACGGTAGTCTTGAAATATCTTAGTGCCTCGAGAAAGTAAAAAGGCACAGTCGTAAGAAAAATGCAAGGGGCTATTCTTAATAATGTTTTTATACAATTGGCTATAATTAATCCTTCCTCACTCTCTGTTCTGAAAGCAGTTTGTCGCTTCAGATAAAGTCAGACGGAATCACAGAAGCATCTGGCTGGAGAGGACCTGAGAGCTCATCTCATTCAGACCCTCACTTCCGGACTGAACAACTCCGTGAGGGATTCAGGGCTTTGTATCACACACATCCTCACAAGTAGCTCTCATTATCAAAGGAAAAAGGTCTAAAGAGAAAATCTGGAGCCTCAAGCAAACAATTCTGAAAATATTTTATTATCTCTGTTAATTGCAAAATATATAGATCCCCTCCCATTTGCCCACCCCTTGTCCTCCTACAGAGTAAGAGCTATTTGTACAATTTGCAGGTGGGCACAAAGTGCCCCTTTACACTGTGTCCAGCCTCCTCTCCTTGGCCTTTGGCAGATGGAAAAGCTGCAGGACGAAGCCTCAGGGAGGGGAGGAAGGTAGGTCTGCCATGGGGTTGGGGGAATGGGCTTTAAGATTTGAGCATGAATGTACTTAAGTCTTTTTTCTCTTTTTTAAAAATTCTTTACATAGTTGTAGATCAATTTTGGAAAAGTTTGAGGGGCTTTAGAAAGAAGCCTTTCCCTACCTGTGACCTGCCCCTTAGAGCCTGTCCCTTCCGTAGCACCAACTGTCTAAGAACAGTGTCCCTCACACTGCCCCTACACTGTCCTCATCACCACCACTGTACTAGCTGGACAGGGCTGTTGGGCGGGAAGAGGTGCTGAGACAAGGCAGGCCCTAAGGCTTGGAGACCCAGGTCTGTGGTGGAGCCAGGTGGGGAAGAGAGGAGACAAGGTACACCCAGCATCTGGGCACCCCGACTTCTGGATCCCCAGGTTGCCTTGGGCCAATCCTTTTCTTTTCTCTGAGGGATTCATCCAGATTTGTATTTGTCACTTGATAAACTTTGCTCAGTTTTCTCCTCACCTCTGTCCTTCCTGGCTTCTATGTGAATAATATATTAATTCATTAGCATTCATTAAAAACTCTGTCCAAATTGGTCGAGCAAATTAGCAGAAACTATGGCTTTTAGTTCAAAGGCCAGGGACATTTTGATGAAAAAAAAAGGGACGGGTTCAGGGACATGAGCATGGCTGAGGGCAGTACCCGTGGGGGTCGGGTCCTGTGGACATTGTGGTCAAGGGCCCTGATCAACTGGGGAAGCAACAGGACAATGGGTGCTGGTGGGAATGGGGATGTGAATCCCTAAGACACCTGTCCATCTGTGTGATGGACACAGGCCCAGTCCACGAAGACAAGCTTTGTCTACCTCACTGTTTTGTGTTTGTATAGATTTGGCTTTTCCAATAGCCTGGAGTTACTGGAGACAGAATTTCAGAATATATGGACATTAAGAGTACTTACTTTGTTCCAGAAAGCTGAATTTTCATTGTGATTCTGTAATATTCTAGTTATGTGACTTTGAGTTTGTTATATAATCACCAATCACTTATCTGAGAAATGTGGTTATAGAATAGCTACCTCGTAAGGTTATTCTGATGATATAATGAACGGAAAGTTGAGTGGTTAGCAAATGTTAGATACTGTGTTAGTTCAATAAGATATCATAGCTATGTAAAGAATTAAAAATAAAGACTTGAGTAGATCTACATAGCCTGGGAGGCTCAAACAACAGACATTTATTTCTCATGATTCAGGAGGTTGGGAAGTCCAAGATCAGGGTTGGGTTCTGGTAAAAGCTCTCTTCCTGACTTGCAAGGCAAACTTCCTCTTGGTGTGTCTTTACATGGGGGAGATCAGAGAAAAAGGCAGCAAGTTCTTTAGTCTTCCTCCTCATAAGGGCACTGATCTTGTATGATAATTACTTCAAAAAGGCCCCACCCCCACAGACCATCACATTGGGGATTAGACTTCAGCAGTGAATTTTTGGGGAATACACACAATCAATCCATGGCAGATATTGTTAAGATCTCTCTCCCCTCTCCTCACCTAAAAGACTCTTTGCCTCCAGACATGCTGTTGAAGACACACTTTAGAGCAGTCTCCTCCATCCAGCCTAGTCTTCTACTACAGTTCTTGACGTCAACTGCACCTCCAGAGAGGAATTTTAAAGGATGCCTTTAGCATCAAGAAAATGCTAAGCATCCCCTTAGAAATGTGGGTAAAAGACACAAATATCTAATTTACAGAAGAAGAAACACAGTATTCAATAAACCAAAAACACACACCTACACACATAAAACAAACATCAGCCATGATGGTAATTAAAATGAAAATAAAGGGCAGTGCCTGTGGCTCAAAAGGGTAGGGCGCCGGCCCCATATGCCGGAGGTGGTGGGTTCAAACCCAGCCCTGGCCAAAATAAATAAATAAATAATGCAAATAAAAACAATTAAATTATAATTTATCTTCCAAAATGAAAAAGATTTAAGATAGGATGAGGTGAGTGTTGTCAAGAGTGTGGAAGGGCAAGTTACTCACAGGCTGTTGATGGGACCAGAAATGGGTAGAACCTTTCTAGAAAGCAGGAAATAGCATAAAGCAATGGCCCACCCTTTGTACTAACTAGACCTATTAATGGAATAAACAAAAACCCCAGAGATAGATCCAAATACATTTAAGAATCTAGTATCTGATGAAATGACATTTCAAATTAATGAAGTCAAGATGAAATGTAAACGAACATAGTGGGGTAGCCATCTGATAAAAAATATTAAGTTGGACTTCTACATTATTTTTTATGCCAAAATAAATTTCAGGTGGATCCAATGTACAAATGTGAAAAAAAAGTCCATAAAAGTACTATGGAAAAAAACATGGGAATGATCATTTATTATTTCAGAGTGAGCAAGAGCTTTCTCTTAAGATATCTTAAGATTTGTTTCCATAAACATATATATTAGGTGATAAAAGACAAAAAAGTATCTGAAATACAGCTCGCGTTTATGATAACTGTGACTAATATTTCCGACTTATCTGCCAACTATGGATTTGCAGGTAAAGATGTTTCAGTGGGCGGCTTTGATTGCCTTGTATGTTTTGAAATGCCTTCCACAGAAAAACATGCCAAACGCCGTCAGATTATGATCCAACAGTGCAAAATCTGGCTTATACCCTGGATACAAAGAGACTTTTACTTTGCCCTTTCCCTGAATTTTCTGCTTCTGAATATGAGGGGGATACGAAGAAGCAAAAATCTGAACAATTTTTCTCAATGCTTTCCACAACTCCTTCTCTGAAAGCACTGGGTTTTAAATTGTTTTGGAAGGGCAAGATTGTTAATATAGCGTGTGTTATGAAACACCTCCAGTAGCATTTGGAGAAGCATTCAGGAATCAAATACATTGCTGCTTTTATGCAAGTGAATATTCATAGCAAGCATGATAGATAAAACTGTATGTTAGTCCAGTAAAGTTTTACACCGAATGAGTTTTAGCATTGAATTTGTGAAAACTCTTAGTTTTTAGCGTGTTGTGAATAAGACAATGGGGGCTTGTATGTAAACAATAACAACAGATTCATAAAGAAGAACAATAATCCATTAGGAAATAGGCAATGATATAAACAGTTCACAGGAAAAGAAATACAAACCAATGGCTCTTAGATAAGCGAAAGGTTATCAGTCTCATTCCTAAGAGGAGAAATGCAAAATAAAGCTACAAGATATAATTTTTCTGTCAGATGGATAAACATCTGAATGTTTGATAAAATAGTGGAGCTGAGAGTGTGAGGAAACATGAGCTCTTGTAGGTTGCTGGTAGATGCATTGTAGTGCAAAAATACAAACTATTTTAAAAAATAGCTAAAAATTAATATATTCAATTTTACATCTATGAATTCATTATTAATGTGCCCTATGCTAGGTTAAATATGTCAGGCTATAATGTATACATAACACACAATACAATATTGTGTAACACCTAACAAGAATGTGATAAATTTTTATGAATTGATACAAAACAGTGCCTAAGTTATACTGTTGAGAATACGAACAACAAACAAACCAAGGTGGGTAAATTGGGTTTATTTAAGCAAAAACTTGTGGGAAAGAAAAGGAAATTTGACAAAACTGCCATTTTTATAGGTCAAAACAGTAATGTATAGTAAACAAGATAATAAACAATTTTTTGGGTGTGGAAATTGAGTGGCTGGGATGAGAGGGACTTTCAGCCAACAAATATGTGTGTATGTATATAGATATTACAAAATATTTACAAAACATGATCTACATGTTGGCCACCTCTTTATATTATAAAAATATAAATTAGTTTTATAATTTTATAAAAAATACTTTTGGGGCAGCACCTGTGGCTCAAAGGAGTAGGGTACTGGCCCCATATGCTAGAGGTGGCAGGTTCGAACCCAGCCCCGGCCAAAAACTGAAAAAATATATATATATATTTTGCAAATAAAGGTATTTTTAGCTACAATTTCCCATTGTCCCTGTGTATGGTGATATTAGGGGAAACTTTTGGGATACTGTGTGTGTGTATATACATACATATAGGTCCCTTTGTATTTTGACTGAGGTGCTATTGGTAAGGAAATAAGAAGAGATGATTTATTCACATCATGATTTCATAATCTAGAGGAACAATCTAAACATTCAATAGTAGTAGACTAGTTAAATAAATTATGATATCTTTATAATGGACTATCCTGCAGCCATCAGAAATCAAGTCGTAGAAGAACATGTGTATATGTTTATACACATGGAAGGTAATTTATGATATGTCAACAAATGTGTTTATTATTGGTTGATTGATTTAATTTTTGAGACAGTCTCACTATGTTGTCCCGGCTGGAGTACAGTGGCATCATCAAAGCTCACTACAGCCTCACACTCCTGGACTCAAGTGATCCTCCTGCCTCAGCCTCCTGCATAGCTGAGACTACAGGCTCATGTCACCATGCTTAGCTAAATTTTTTATAGTTTGTAAAAATGAGGTGTTGCTAATGCTCAAGCAGGTCTTGAATTGGACTCAAACAATCCTCCTGCCTCAGCCTACCAAAGGGCTGAGCTTGTAGGTATGAGCCACAATGGCCAATAAATTTAAAACATAGGCTAGAAAATAGAAGGTTAAATATCAAAGCACAATAAGATACCATTATAATAAATGTATTCATGATCTATGTATATATGACTTAATAAAAAAAAAAAGAAAAAAGGACAATACCATTATATGCCAACTAGAAGGACAAAAATTAAAAAGACTGACAGCACCAACTGTTGGCAAGGATATGGAGCAACTGGGACTCCCAATGAAATGTAAGGTGCAATACTTGGAAATTGTTTTGAAGTTTCTTATGAAATTAAACATAACTTTACCATATGGCCTAACAATCTCACTCTTAGAAAATCACACAAAAGAAAAGAAAAGATATGTTCACACAGAAACAATGCATGTGAATATTTATAGTACCTTTGCCACAGCATTCTGAAACTAGAGACAACCCAATGATCCAGCAACAGGTGAGTGGATATACAAATTGTCTGTGCAGTGGAATACTATGCAACTATCAAAATGGAATAAAGTACTGACAAGCAGAGACATATCAAAACACATGGAACAAAAAAAATCAAGACGTAAAAGACTATAACTAAGTGAATCCACTGACATAAATCTCCAAGATAATTAGAGAATATGGTCTCTACTAATAGAAAGTACATCAGTGGTTGCCTGAAATTGAGTGTCAGTTGGGAGAGTTTATGAAGCAGGGTCACATGGAATTTTTGTGGTCATGAAAATGTCTAGGTAGCGATTATAGCAGTGGTTACATGCCTGTATATATTTGACAAAACTATGAAATGTAAGGTTAAGATGGATGCATTTTATGTATGTAAATTTTATCTCAAGTTGC
This sequence comes from Galagoides demidoff, assembly GCA_963574575.1. NCBI lineage: Eukaryota > Metazoa > Chordata > Mammalia > Primates > Galagidae > Galagoides > Galagoides demidoff. The sequence continues at coordinate 6,886 of CAUYQV010081904.1, forward strand.
CTAAAAAATGATACGGAGAAAGATGACTCAGAAGCACATGGTAAAGCAGAATAAGAAACAATATATAAGTTGAAATCCTCATTTATCATAAATATACCCATCCTCCCCACACACACAATTAAAGAGTGAAAGGGAAGAGTACAGAACAAAATATTAAAAGTTATTTTGCATGGGCAAAAAAAAATAGAAAATACAATGTTATCATATTTGCAAAAATAAAAAATATGATACACAACCATATAAGTAAATGGGCCCAGGAAAGGATAAGAAATATCTATGCTAAAATATTCTTTTCACAATTATTTACTGAATTTTTACTGTGCTGTATGTGAGAAATTCTTCAGGATGCTAGGCATAAGGCATAAAGGAGTGAACAAAATAGTGTGGTTCTGGTATTCACGGATCATCATTTAGTAGGAGACATGAAAAATGAAGAAGAAAAAAAAATATTGTGAGAAAGAATAATAAGAATTATTCTAGACCAGGTAGTCAGAGAAGCTTCACTGAAGAGGGGATGTTTAGCTAAGACCTGGAAGATGAGGAGGAGCCAGTCATATGGAAATGGTAGAGAACATTCTGGACAGATGGACCAGTGTCTGAAGTAAAGGAGAAAAGTGTGATGTGTTCATGAAAATGAGAGAAGTCCAGTGAATGCAGGGCAAGGGATTAAGGGAGAGAACAGGAAAAAACAGGCGAGAACAAGAGAAAAAAGGAAAGGAAAATCAGGCACAGATCACACAGAATCTTAGAGCTAAGACAAGAAATCAAGATTTTATTGTAAATGCAGTGTTTCTGAGAGTTCAGCTGTTATTATAACTGCCTCTTCTTTGAAGGTAAGAATACTTTTTCCTCTGGCTGTTTTTAAGTTCATCTTAATTTTAGGACACCATCCACTGTGATGTCCTAAAATTCACTAGGATCTATTAAACACCGAATTTCTTTATTTGTTTGGATTTATAAGGTCTCTTAAATCTGTCCGTAAACAGTTCGGTAAAGTTCTCAGCCATTATCTCTTTCAATATTCTTCCTAATTCCATGTCTCCTCTCCACCTATAACTTTAATTGAATCAGTATCAGATTTTATTTTATTCTCTTAATATCATTTGTATTTTCATGCTTGTTCTATCTGTGTTGCTTTCTGGGTAACATCTATTTGAGTTATCTTCTAGGTCACTAATTATTTTCTATTTGCATATCTGCTGTTAAATCCATTAGTTGAGTCTCTATTACTGTATTTTTTTTTAATTGAGACAGAGTCTCACTATGTCACCCTCCGTAAAGAGCCATGGTGTCACAGCTCACCGCAACCTCAAACTCTTGGGCTTAAGCAATTCACTTGCCTCAGCCTCTAGAGTAGCTGGGACTACAGGTGCCTCCCACAAAGCTTGGCTATTTTTTGTTGCAGTTGTTATTGTTGTTTTAGCTGGCCTGGGTTGGGTTCAAACCAGCCACCCTCAAAGTATGTGGCTGGTGCTGTAACCACTGTGCTACGGGTGCTGAGCCTCTATTACTGTATTTTTATTTCTAGAAGTTCTATTTGTTTCTATTTCAAATATTATAGGTTTGTTTTTATAGTTTTCTGTTCCACAAAGATATTTCTAGGCTTATCTTTTTTCCTCTAAATAAATAAGTAAACAAATATCATGTATTATAAAATGCTTCTGTTAATATAACATAAAGATTTTGTGGGTCTGCTTTTGCTGTCTGTTGTTTTTGTTGATTCTTCTCATGATGAGATTTGCTTTGTATCTTGGTATTTTCTACTGTGTTCTACTCAATGACTTTGGAAAATTATTTCTGAAATTTTTTTTGAAGACTGGGATAGTGTCTTACAATGGAATTCATGAGTGTTTTATCTGTTTATGCCTATGATTACTCCTGGCATTTGGCCACAGCAAACCAAATTCCCAGATTTTTATGTATACAGCTTTTTGTTCATGAGAATTTAGTCCACAGATTTCTAGAGGACCATTTTGTACTTACAACTTCTAAAGGAGAGATTTTTTATCTCTTCTTGATCTGCTCAGGGTTTAGAAAATTTTCCTTTAAATCCCTGGACTAGGGTGGCTACACCTGTTCTTTGGTGTTTCAGCTTTATAGGAGGATGAATCCTATTTGATGCTCAAATCTAGGAAGGCTTGTAGGTTTGCTTCATGTCGTCATTGTACCAGGAGGCTGTAAGCAGTTTATCCAGTTCAGCAAATATCATGAGGGCAAAACACAGTACTTGATGCTTTGGGTTCTTAACTTCCCATACATTTTGATGTAGTAATTCCTTACCATTAATTAGCTCTTTGATGCTTTTAATATTCTTTAAAAAAATTATTCATTACCTTAAATTGTTTCCAACATGAAAGTTGTCTAAACAACCTAGCCTGTCTTGTCCTCAGAAAGAGAAGTCTATTCTAAGTGCAGTTGGAATCCACTAAAGTTATTACACAGATGAATAACTTGATCCAATTTACTGTAAAAGAAAATGGAGTGGAGAAGGCAAGAGTGAAATCAATAGACTTTGTGAAAGACTATTGAGTAATGTAAGCAAGAAAGTGGCTTGAGCTAAATGTGGCAGTGAAGAGGGAGTCAAATAGGCAGCTTCAGGTATATTTTGTAAGTTAGAATAGAAAAGACTTAGGAATAACTGCATGCTGGAGGAGATTTGGTTGTTCTGAAGGACACCCAAATTCTGCCTTAAACAACCATGCGGATGGTGGTGCCATTGAGATGTCGCCATGGTGTGAGGAAAGAACAGTGGATGCAGGTTTGATACAGAGTCATGCATGTGCACACACACATAGAAGGTCAGTTAGAAGCTTGTAACACTTGACATTTATATAAGACATTTAAGTATCACCACTAGGGGTGCTTATTTCTGGGTGGTGAGATTAGGAAGAATTTTATTTTTTTCCACATCTTTTCACAACCAAACCTGTATTTAATTTGTTTTTAAGGAAAGAAATGTTATTTTAAAATAAAAGCAGCCCTGTGTACCACAAAACTATTATAATTTCTTTGGAAAACTTGAAATTTGTCACCTCCACATTAACATCCCCGCTCTGTTTTCACTTCTGTGTACTATTTGTGTGTTTATGTATCCATTATGCTGTTAGTTATTTTAGTGTCAGAGACTGGTGCCTAGTTACTTATCCCTTCTCCCTAGTAGCTACCACATTGCTGTGCATGTGGCAGATGATGAGTAAATGAAAACTTTATACATCGAAGATACTCCACAACTACTTTTTCACTGAATCATGGATTGGACTGGCAGTAAGGATAGTGTAATCACAAGCCCACGTGTTCTTCCATTCAGACTACCCAAAGCTATACAAGACGGAGCTTATTCTTTTGTGTTAAATCAGAGAGGTCAAGGTAGAAGCTGAACTTCTGAGTTCATAGGTATTCCTTCCACTTGAGCCCTACGTGGGCTCCTTTCCCCCAAAGCAGCAGTAAGCTGAGCACTGTGGGAACAACTAATGGGCCCAGGTAGGCTTCAGTGGCACCAACCTTAATGCACTCATTTGCCTACAGGTTTTGTGACACCATAGATGGCACGAAAAACCACTCAGGGCTAAGTACCCCCAGATATACCATGGGGCTGCTTTCCACCATAATGAGTTCTCTCTCTCCCCTGCATGGTGATGACATTTTATTTAGGAAACCCTGGAAGAGAACAGGCGTTGGTTTTCCCTTACTTTATCATCTTAACTACTGCACAAGTCTATACCTTCTTCGATACCACCAGAGGATAAAGCCTGAGAGGGAACCATCTCCTTGGAGCCAACAGGCTCTGCACTCATTAGTTAGCACATGCTGGTGTCATTCTCAGGGCTGGACCATGGAAAGACCACAGAGCGTAGACAGGTATTTAAAAGTCAAATTCTCCTCCACTCTGGATGGGGTAGTAAGCAAGACATATAACGCAAATCAGAAAATGACAAGAATGTCCTGGTTTCTGTTATTCTCAACCTTGCCTCCCTTTTCTGGAGTTTCCCTCTCAAGCTGTAACCCCACCAGAGTAAAGGGTGGGAGATTTTTAGTGCTTCTGCAAAGGGATGCTTAGTGTCCATGCTATCCAATGCTCTTGCTTTGGCAGCTTCCCAGAGGGCCTGTGCCAAGGCCGCAGGCTATCTGGGGAGAACACCCAGCTGGCCACCCCAAGGAACACCACCACGGAGACGCAGAGCCAGCCCAGCCAAGCAACAGCAGCTGTTGCAATGGGACTTTGGGGAGTGGAGGCCGCCTTGTGCTGTGTGTTAGCAAGGCATCGAACAGCATCTGCAAACCGCAAAAAGCCAATGCATAATGCAGAGCGGCGTGCTCCACTTTCTACCTCTTTCTTCATTGTTCTCCCAGGATATGTAAAATAGACAGCTCGGCCATGGTTCCTGCCTGCAGCCACGTCCTCAAATACTCCCGTCTGTGGCATTACTTTCCTGGACGAGGCGACTTCACAGAGTCAAAGCTACACGTACTACAATGAAGAACAAACCTGACAGCAAGAAAAAGTGTGGTTGGCTTTCAGGTAATTGGTTCATCGGGCCTCATTTTCTATATTCCAATGTTACAAAACAAAAGGCAGACGCCAAGGAGCAGGCGAAGGAAGGAGAGGGGACTTTGGTGCTGCTGGAAGTCTAGGTCTGTCCCACCTTGACCTGGGTAGCAGGCACCACACCCCAGCCCCCACTCCTTTGCTGCTCCCCCAAGACTTCTATCCAAAGCTCTCAGAGCTCAATTGAAAGCAGCAGGCGAAAAGTCAAATACTTCATTAAAAGCAGCAAGAGACTCCATTGTAAACCCGTGGCTCTTGGCCATCAAAGATCAGACACTGGGATCCGAATGGGTCCTGGTTCCAATCAGGGATCAGATACTTAAGAGGTAGCTTGTGGTGTGTATCTTTTCAATGTGCTGCAGAAAGCCCCTCTGTTTTTCCTATTTTTACCTTATTTTTATACCCTATGGAGCCCCTCAAGAACTACTGCTTGCACACATGCACGCACACACATACACACACGCACCCTCATTATGCCGAGGCAGGGAGAAGCTGAGAACCACTTCAAAGGTAAGCATACGCTTGAGTTTCAGGTTTATTGAATTCCCGGAAATGCTGTCTCTCCTCCGGAGAAAGGTTAGTGTTTGGAAACAACTTTAATCTGGCCCAAAGAAGAGAAAAAAGGAGGCAAAGACACAGGGAGAGGGAGCCTGGGCTGAGAGGAGAGATGGAGAGAAAGAGAGAGGGAATTGTTAATTTCAATTGATTTTCTGATAAGGTTTCATATCCTGAAGTGTGCTTCAAATCTGAGAAGTGACATCTGCTGAGATCTCCCGTCAGTGTCTGAATTCTCCTGAATGTAATTAGATCTGAGACAAGATAGAAGACTCAGTACGGTGGCCCTTAGGGAGGAAATGGTCTTTGAAAAGAATTATGTTAATCAGACTAGCCTTCTTCTTGCATCTGTTCTGCTGTTATTCTGGGTAAAATTAATAGGTCTAAGGCAGGATCTGCTCATAATGACAATCTGGTCTTCACAGCAGGAGGTTTTATAAAGGAGTTGAACTGTGCCTTGTTGAGAACACTTAAAGTAATTAGTTACAGGGCTACTCACTTTCTTTCCTTTTTAATAATAATAATGGTTATTAATGTTTACAAATTAAAGAGTCTTACTCTAGATGAAAGGAGAGCTGAATAGAGACTCAGGAGTAGAAGCCCTACACCTTCGTGCTTCCTGCTGAGGTGACAGCACTAACCACCCCCCTTTTGCCTGTTCTCCTCCCTCCCTCACCACTCCCTAACATGCCCCTTCCCTCATTTCTCCCCAGGGCACCACTAGGAACAAAGTGTTTAGAGCTGGGGGGAAGGGCGTAACCGGCAGAGCCCAGGGCGGAGTCGGGGACTCCTGGCCTCTGTCTGCCTGGTTCCCGGCACAAAGTAAGAGCTCAGTAAATGTTTGCTGTAGGATGAAAGAAAGGAAGAAAGACTAGAAGGAAAACAAAAAGAAAAGAACAAGAGAGACATAAAATGGAAGAAAAGAACCAAAGGAGGCAGGGAGGCTAGGAGTAAAAGAGAGAGAAAGAGAAAGGAAGGAAGGAAGGAAAGAGAGGAAGACAGGCAAAGGATCCTTGTCTACCTACTATTAGGTAGAATTGCAAAGCGGGGCTGATGTCTAATTTGTGTTGGGGTCTTTTCTCTACAAGTCTATAAACTCGGGTAGCCAAATTGTAAGCCAGTGGGCTGAATTCTTCCCACCACCTTTTTTGGTAAATAGAGTTTTGCTGGCACATACGTTTGTATATTGTCACTAGCTGCTTCCACATGACACCTGCAGATTTTAGTGGCGGTGATGGAAAGCATACAGCACTCTGATTCTAAAATTTACTATGTGGCCTTTTAGAGAAAAAGTTTGCTAACCTCTGCTATCATCTCTTGAGAGCTTTTGATGTTAGAACACCCTGAGTGGGAGTGACTTCCCAGAATAGGATGCCCCATCTGTATGTTCTGAGACTCTTAGCAGAGACAAGTGTCTCTTAGAAGTGCAGGTGGTAGGGCAGGGGGAGGAGGGAGAGAAGAAGGAGGATGAGTTGTTGAACTTCTGCCTTCTCAATCTGCAAAGAGGTCTTGAAAGGCTGAGATGCGATGTGTCTGCTCCAGGTCCACAGGACTCAAGGGGCCTGGGTGGGGCAAGGTTGGAAACTGAAGACCTACTTTGTCTCCTGACCAAGTGTCACCACCCAGTTTAATTTGTTTGTGCAAACAACAATGCGATGTGATAAAAGAGTGAGATTTGAAGGAGAAGACTCAAGTCAGGATCTTTCCCATACTGACTGTCAAATCACTTGACTTAGAGCCTGTCTTCTGAGCCCATCTTCTCCCTTGTCAACTAGGAAGGGAAATAATATAACTTTATAGATTTCATGTGTTAGATAAGAAAAATGTGTCCAAGGACTTTGAAAACTATAGCTCTGTCCAACCAGTTATTACATAATAGTTAAAAAATATTTTAACATTATGTAATAGTACGACGGCCCTTGATAAGCCACTGTTTTTATGAAGGTACAAGCTTTGGTCTCTTGAGGTCTGGCTCTGACAGAGGCTCATACATCTTGGAGGAACTTTTGGCAAAGCTGAGTGCATCAAGGCCATGATCTTTGAAACTATGTAACAATCATCCTCAAATCCAGCAGCATGGAATTATAAGCATTACTGTATTGCTTATATATCTACTGGTCAGCTAGAGTTCCATTGATCTAGAATTAGCTCAGTTGGGCATGGCTGGGAGCTGCAGGTCTTGTCCAAGGAAGATGTGTTGCTCATTCTCTTTGGACCAGCAGGCTCCCAAAGCATGCTCTTGTCACAGTGACAGTCAGACTCATTCTGCTTGCGTCGCATTTGTTGACATCCTTTGGCCATAGCAAGAAAGAGGAAAGCACACTCCTCTCACCATGAGGCCAAGGCCAAGGCCAACGACCATGGGTGGGGGAAGAGCATACTCCTCCCTGAAGGTCATTTATTGGATAATAATCTGCAATAGAGGCCAGGAGAGTGAAGCAGTGCCTGGCGTAGGCCCAGGCTTCTGGATCAAGTTGTTTAAATAGACTGCCACTTGGACAATTTCAGTTGATCGTCCCTGGAGTTGGGTTGTACATCCTGCAGCTCACACCAGACCTCACATTTGCATCTTCTCACACCCGTGAGCTACACCCTGTCAAGCAAAGAAAAATGCACAATTTCTCCGCTAACTCACGTGCATTGATCAAATTTTATTTAACAATCTCCACTATTTAAGAAGAAACGTGGATATTTCAGGGGGAAACATAGGTGTGATGAAGAGGCAGGAGGATTCAGGATGATGGCAATAGGCGGCAAAAGGAGCCAGGACCCAAATCAGATTTCAGCAAGAGCTGAGGTCACCTTAAATAAGAATGACAGCCATGGGCAGGGGGTCCCAATTAATTAATTACACCTTAATTGAAAAGCTGTCTCTGTTCTCGTATTGTCCTCTCTGTCCTCCAGAGCTGCAGGGAACACTGTGGCATCTGGGGAAGGGCAGGGGCAAAGCCAGTTCTGGGAGCTTGTCTGTGCTTTCCTCTCCCTTCTTTATACTCCAGGAGAGGTAAGGGTAAGGTTAACCTGGATCAACAGCTTCATACATATGCAGAAGAAAGACAAATCAACCTGAAATCCAAAAAAAAAAAAAAAAAATTAAAATATAAATAGACTTGTTTGTTTCAAGGATTTGCAATGAAGGCTTGACTCAGCCTGAAGATTAATCAGCGGTGGGTAATTATACTTTCACACACACACATCCATGCACACAAGAAAGATAACCCTGGTCCCCTGTAAACAACATGAACGCAAAAACAGTATGAATTGAGGGGTTCAAACAGAGGTGAAGTCACCTGAAGCTCCTTGCAGAGTCTGAGTTAATTTCATATCTGCTGCTGAGCCACCGCACAGGGACCGGCCATAGGTAGAGCATCACTGGTGTCTGGAAGCACGATCTTTTCTCCCTTTCTCCTTTCCTCTCTTCTGCCTTTATTTTTCGGGATTTCTCTTCTGAATTTTTTACTTTTTTCTTGCCAAAGGAGTTAAGCAATGCATTAACTCATGGACATGTATGAAGTTTTCATCACTGTGCCAAGCTCCTCAATAGCCACTAAACGTGAAGAAACCTCAACCCTGTCCTGGAGGAACTCACAGTCCAGAGCTGTTTTCTCAAGTGGGGGGCATTTTCCCCCCTGCAGGAGACATTTTGGTTGTCAGCAGCTTTGGGTGGACGTTTAACCTGCTATACATCCTGCAAGACACAGGAGAGCTCTCCATACAGAATTATCAGACTATAAATGTCATAGTGCTAAGGCTGGGTGCCTTGGTGTAGAGGGAGAGCCAAAATGCAGACACATTAAAAGGCGACTCACTTCCAGGCTGTGCAGAATAAGGGCCCAAATGTACAGTGGTATTTGGACTTGGGATAACCATCCATCTTGTTTCTCTCTCTGGTTTCTGGCTCTTTCCAACTCTGCAGGCTCCCAGGTTTTTGCAACCTTTGAGAATGTCTGTTTTTTGATCATAGTTGCAGTCTTAAGAATAACACACCTATCCCCTAATGCACCTGCTGCTGGCTTAGTATTTAGCTACCTATCTATCCACCTATCAGTCCATCCCTCCATCCATTTAACCAGACATCAGTATTCTTTTGAGACTGCTAGAATTGCTCAGACTCTACTGGGCACATCTAACTCTCAAACTTCTTGGGAGGGGAAAAAAATCTATATGGATTATGTGCATCAGAAAAGACCATGAGCTGTGCATTCCGTGAGCGGTTTTGCCTGATCCCCACGGGCAGTGCGCCAATTTCCTTCTCTTGTTAATTCCCTATGTGCTCAGTGGGATCCCTCCTCCATGCTTAGTGTTATTCCTTGAGATACACACCCAGACATTTGGCCTGGTCCACTGGGGGAGGGATGGGGAAGGGAGGTTAGGGTGGTAGTATCCTGCCTATGCCCCACACTGGTTTTGTAGCTTTGGGCAAGTCTCTCAAACTTTCTGCACATTACTTTTCTCATTTGTACAATGAGATTAATAATGGCACTTTACTAAAAGACTCACAGTAAGGATTTATTGAGCCTATACACAGAAAAAGCACTTAGAATGGTGCCTGGCACATAGTAAGAGCTCAAAAAAATATCAACCATCATTATCAATTATCATCACACTGAGAGAGTAGTCATGAAAAATTCTATTAAGTGCCAGAAGCCCGGAGAGAAGCAGTGAAACCCTCTATTTAGCAGGGAGACCCCTCGGGTGCACCTTCTTTTATCACCAACTGTTCAAATACCATTCCTCAACCCCAGCACTATTGACATGTAGGTCCAGATCATTCTTTACTATGAGCGGGCTGTCCTGTGCCTTGTAGGAGGCTCAGCAACATCCTTGGCCGTCACCCACTAAATGCAATAGCACCTTACCCCCAGTCGTGACAAGCCACATCTCCAGACAATGCCAAGTATCCCCTAGAGGGTGAAATCCCCCTGGCTGAGAATTAATATCTTAAATAATAATGATAACAATTAATGATTATCATCATCATGTACAAAGAGTTGTCCTCTCATCAATTGCAATTTCCCTTTTGACTTGGCGTGGTGGCATCTTTATAGGCTGCATATATATGGAGATGCATTGAAAATACTTTTGTTCTGCAAAATTGAAGACCCCTTCCCACACCAGTCTGGCTGGCCGGACCCTCTGAGGCAGTAAGCCTCGGTTCAACATAGTTACCAGGAGGGGGATGGGTAACGTTCAGAAGAGTAAGTTCCTTCCCAAGCAGAGACACCTGAGAATCTTGAGATTAATTCATATATTCTGCCCAATTATGATGATAATATAAACATGAGCTCAGAGAAATAACAATATAAATATGTATTAATCAGTAATCACTTACACGTATGTCTCTATCAGACTTTCAGTCAACCCCATCTTGGCTGGAGGCCACGTGGCAGTTACCACTGCAGAGAATTTAAGCAGGTTGCTTATTCGCTCTAAGCCTCCATTACCTCTTCTGTAAAATTGGGTTCATAATTGCACCCACCTTGTAAAGATTGAGTAAGCGAATCCATGTGCAGCCACAAAGGAAATATTCGGTAAGTTTCTGCTACCATTGTTGTTAAAAAGTGAAAAACGGTGAGCAAAACATTTTAAAATAAGAATAACCCATGGGCAAAGATTGGTGCTCTTTTCTGTCTATTTTCAATTGTTTTCAGGTGCTATTTCACTAAATTTGGGTCTCCCAAATGTACTGGGTTGAATAGTGTCTCCCCTAAATTTATGTCCACTCTGAACCTCAGAATGTGACCTTATTTAGAAATAGGATTCTTGAAGAAGTGATTAGTTAAATGAGGTCATACTGGATTAAAGAGGGCCCTACGTCCATTGACTGGTCCTTATATGGAGCCACGTTAAGAGACAGACATACGGAAACGAAGGCCTTGTGAAAATGGAAACTGGACATCAACAATTTCTGGCAACTACCAAAAGCCAGAAGAGAGAAGGAAGGATTCTTCCCTAGAGGCTGGAAGGGAGTTAGGCCCTGCCAAAACCTTGATTTCAGACATCTGTCCTCCAGAACTGTGAGATAATGAATTTCTGCTATTTTAAGCCGTGCAGAGCATGGTACTTTGTTACAACAGCCCTAAAAAACGAATAATTCACCCTCTTCCTCTACCTTTTAGGTCTTCTCGGGTCGGTGCTGCTCTTTCCTGATTTAGGAAAAAATAAATTCCCCCATAGATGTTTTTATTCATCTGCCAGCATCCCTTTTAATTGTTTTATTCTGTTAAATGCACTTAAGGACACAGTCACTCCAAGCAAGCCCTGGTATTCCTTTCCAGGCAGAGGAGCTTTGTTGATTGAATTTCATCCCCTTCCTCCCTGTTCCACTGTATTTTCTGATTTCAGACTGCCCCAGAAAGAAGCATGGTGGTCACGTTCCTCTTACCTTCCGATCACAGTCCAAGTTTAACTTAGTTACGCTTGGCAACCCTCCCTCAGATACGTGTCGCCCTTAGTTACCTTCTACTTGTCTTCTTTCTGATCAATGGATCCTCTCCACTGAATTGACCGTCTATTCACCCCAAAGCTTGACCAGTTTACAAAGACTCACACCTCTAACAGAAATCACTGTTGACATCAATAGCTCTATAAATAGACGTTACCATTTTCTCACTGACCCTAAAGTAAAATGAAGCATTCATAGAATCCTAGGTCTGAGAGGAACCATAAAGATCCATCTCTTCCAGCATTCCCCACCCCCTTTTTCCCCCTGGTCAATGCATGATTTTTCCCTACAACATTCTTATCCAGTAGACATCCAGTCATTGCTTTCAAACCTCCAGTGATGGGAAATTCACCGCTTCTTACAACTGTCCATTTTATCTGTAGACATTTTCTAGTATTAGGAAACTCTTTACACTGATATAAAATCTGTCTATCATTCTAGCCACTGATTCTGGTTTGGTCCTCAGAGCCCAAACAAAATTATACTCATCTTTCTTCTTAGGCACTCATATCTAACAATAGCGATTTAAAATTCTCTGCCCCCCACCTCCTGAATGGTTTATTATTTTTTTACTCCAGCCTGAACTACCCTTGTTCTTTCAGTCATTCATAGTATCTTTAAAGTCCCTAAACATTTAAAGCTAATCTTTTTTGAACACATTCCAAGTTACATATATTTTTAAAGTATTTTCCTAAAAGTATACACAGCATTTCTAGTAATTCTATAGAACACAGGAGACTGGATCATATAGAAACATTTTTTTTTTTGAGACAGAGTCTGACTATGTCACACTCAGTGGAGTGCCGTGATGTCACAGCTCACAGCAACCTCAAACTCCTGGGCTTAAGAGATTCTCTTGCCTCAGCCTCCCAAGAAGCTGGGACTACAGGTGCCTGTCACAATGCCTGGCTATTTTTTTGCGGCAGTTGTTTAGTTGGCCAGGGCTGGGTTTGAGCTTGCCATCCTCAGTGTATGTGGCTGGCGCCATAACCACTGTGCTACGGGGACTGAGCCCATATTGAAACATCTTTAAAAGACCTAGTTTTCCATGAGTTTCTTCATCATGAACAAGAATGAAACCCTAGTGGAAGAAGAGAAGATGTGAAAGAGCTAATGAAGAGTGAAATAAATCACGAGACACTCAAGGCAAGGGTTGGAAAAGATTCACTGAGAGCAAATTGGGCTTTGAAGCAGTGTGGGCATGGAAGTAGTTTAGGGATTTAAAGTGTTTTAGCTCAACCTGTGTTTGGGTCTGTGTTCCAGTTATTCTTGCTGTGTAACAAACTACTCCAGATTTAGTGGTATAAAAACAATCATGGTTTATTATGACAAGTTCTGTGAGTTGAGAATTTGGGCTGAGCTGATGGGGATGTCTCTGTCCCACTGTGCCTGGGTCTTCAGCTGGGAAAACTACTGTGCTGGAGGGACTGAGAATCTGAGAGCAGGAAGCAGGGGGCCTTATCACCACATGTCCAGTGTGGGGCTCAGCTGGCACCGTCAACTGAATCATCTGAGCATGGCTTTTCCATGCAGTTGAACTTCTCATAGCATGGTGGCTGGGTTTCCAGAGGGAGCATCTCCAAAGTGAGCTTTCCAAGAGAATCAGGACAATGCTGCTTGGCCTTTACTGACCTCATCCAAAAAATCACAAAGCCTCACTTTCACTAATTCTCTCAGTTACCTCTTGATGGGGAGGCTGCGAGCTCATCCTGCAAAAAATCATGTGAGGTGGGAAATTATTGTTATAACTGTCTTTGGGAAATATAATCTGCATTGTCTGGAAAAGTCAAAAGTGTCCAATGAGACTACCGAACAGAAATAACCTAGAACTGAGGAAATTCCTCTGGAGATAATCTTCTGAGTCAGACAAAGCACTATTCCTATGCCTGTAATACATTTGACCCTGTTCTCTACCTGTGGTTTATGCATAGAGGACTTTCACACTGGCCTGGCCATGCTGTACAGGGTAGGATGAGTATGGTGGTGCTGGTATCTTATATAACAGGCCAAGGCCAAGCACCTCCAGAGAAAGCCCAAAGTATATACAAATGAAAAATTCTTAAGCTCAGGAGTTCAGGTGCACATAAGGAGGAGAAGATTCTACCACAGATCAATCAAGAATATCAAGTTCTAGAGTCTGGCCATTAGGTCTAGGAGACATGGCTTTCTCTGCAAAATCAATAGTATTCATTGTTTTGGGGTGCTGATATGACTGTGGATAGAGAAAGCAATGAGTCCACAGCCCCATTTTCCTACAATTTGGAGCACATCTGACTGCAGTGTACTGCCACGTCAACGGTACTACAGATACATATTAGTCACAATCAGGGTTAAGAATGGAGAGCCACACACACTCACATCTGTGCTTACCTTGTTTCTGTCCTTTGCTCTAATTGATGCTAATCCAAGTAAAAACAACCTTGAACTAAATCCAAACCATCATTCTAGCCTATTCTTTGAGTTCAGACCCAAATCTGTGGTCTAGACAACATAACTACTGAAAAAAGAACTCTAAAAGGAATTGGGAAACAAGGTTTACAATTCCAAGGGTGAAAACAGTTAATAGTGGAATACATTTATCTCCCCTTTTACCCTTGGTTGGTAGCAAACAAAGGTAATAATCAGCAAAAGTTATGTAATGGTAATGCCCTGTCAAAGAGCATCTGACTTTCTTTGACAATGTTACATCAGGCAGCTATGACCACCCCCATCAGGAATGACCTGGTTATGTAGTTACTGTCCCTACTACCCATGTGACAATTGCCAAATATTGCCTTCTAGGACTGTGATCTCATGTGTATTTGACTAAAGAGCAGTGTGTCTTAGATCTATAGAAAGACTCTATGGGAGGTAGGCTGGTCTCGGAGCTGCTCTATTCACTTTGCTTATACAATTTAGTATCCTAACCTCCCGATACTACTAGTTGTTAATCTTTTAGACTATTATTTCCAAGCTTTGATCATTTTTTTCCCTCCCAACATGAATGCATTCTGTCTCTGCTCTTCCAATCCAAATGTGACCCAATTCCCCAGGACCAGATCCCATTTTCCCGAAGGCCTTCCCCAGCTGCTGTGCACGTCTACCTCAAATCCATCGCCTCCTTCGTCAAACTCCTCCTAAACACTGACCACCTCTCTCCCTCACTTTGACACTTATTCTCACATCCTGCCTTCCTTGATGTTCCTTGTGTGTTTGTGTTGATCTTCCTATTTAGGCTCAGAGCTCCCAGAATGGCAGAGACCCCCTTTTTTCCTCCATAGTTTATGCACAAAATAAATATTTATGAAAAATACAAATGAACTCCGTTGTTAGGACTGGGGAGGCTTCTGCTGATTGAGCCGTACCCTTTCTCTTGTCCAGTTCCTCTCATGACACACAAGTAGCCTTTATGAGAAGTGGGGCTGGGAGGGAGGTGGCGTTCAGAAGAACGGATTGGGGAGACCTAATTGGGAGACTGAGTGTTCCATCTGAGCCTTACCGACAGACTTTAACACTCCAAATAAACATCAACCCTCTGTCCCTTTGCAAAAACTACATAAATATCTTCCAGGCTGTGACAAGTCACTTCCTCAAAGAATTGTATCAGAGGTATCCATCATCCATGAGATCTTCTCAAGAGGCCAGGCTAGCAGATAATGGCTGGGATGATCCAATTTATATTCCACACAGAGAAGCAGAGAGACAAAAACCTGAAATGTTTTGCCCTGAAGCCCAAGGAACTAGCCTCCTGAGGTGCCCACCCTGGTGTCCCCACATCTACCCACCTCTATCCCGAGCCTGCCTCTGCTAGCTAATGTCTGAGGACGTGATGTAAACTTCAGGAGAGGACCTGGGAACTCCAGTGCCGAGTGGAAGTTTTGAGAACAAAACACATTGTGTTAGGCTGAACTAAAGAGGGGCCTCAGCTGGAGGAGTCCCCTCACTGGTACATTTCTGCTTTGAGTTCATTCTAGTGTCTTTCCTGTTCAAGAGCCTTAGTGAGTGTTCTTCAGCTAGGGAAGGTGTTGGCAAGTTTTTCCTATAAAGAATGAGACAGTAAATATCTAGGCTTGGTGAGTGTAATAGCTAGAGTTCTGTAGACAGACAGAACCAATAAGATATAAGTAGTGCAAGAGGGAATGTATTAGGACATCTGCTTATATGATCATGGAGACAGCGACGTCTCACCATAGGTGAGTGGCCATCTGCAAACAGGAGAATCATAGGGGCTGGTAATGTGGCTCAGTCAAAGCCTGGGAGCCTTAGAATCAGGCAGTCCAGTCCCCAATCTGAAGGCTTAAGGGTCCCTAGAAGGCCACTAAATCTAAGTGGCCTCAGGTATAAGTCTCTGAGTATAAAAGCTGAAGAATCTTGAGTCTGAGGTCCAATGGCAGAAGGAGAAAGGCATCTTACTCAGGAAGAAGGAGAGGGGAGGGAAGGGAAGGGGAGGGGAGGGGAGGGGAGGGGAGGGGAGGAGAAAAAGGAGGGGAGGGGAGGGGAGGGGAGGAGAAAAAGGAGGGGAGGGGAGGAGAAATGGGAGGGGAGGGGAGAGG
>CAUYQV010081905.1:0-22335 GCA_963574575.1 Galagoides demidoff
GGAATGACCCCACTAAGAGACCATCTGTCCTTCAAGCAAGGGTTAACACTGTCACCACCATGGTGGAGAATAAGAAGTCTCAGCTGGCAGTGATTGCACCATTGGTGTGAATCCCATTGAGCTGGTTGTCTTCCTGCCTGCCCTGTGTCAGAAGATGGGGGTCTCTTACTGCATTATCAGGGGAAGGCCAGGCTGGGCCGTCTCATCCACAGGAAGACCTGTACCACTATCACCTTCATGCAGGTTAACTCAGAAGACAAAGGAGCTCTGGCTAAGCTGGTTGTTATGCCACAACACTTTACCCAGGGCGACATAGTGCAACTCTGTCTCAAAAAAAACAAAATGGACTAAAAACTTAAATATAAAACCTGAAACAATAAAATTACTAGAAAACATAGGGAGAAAGCTCTATGACATTGGTCTGAGCAATGATTGTTTTGGATGTGACCCCATAAATACAGGCAAAAAAGTAAATATAGACAAAAGGGACACATCAAAATAAAAAGCTGCTGCACAGCAGAGGAATCAGTCAATGGAGTGAAGAGACAACCTATGGAATGATAAAAATATTTGCAAACCATATATCTTTTAAATGATCAATATCCAAAATATATAAAAACTCCTCCATCAGACATCATAGCTCATGCCTGTAATCCTAGCACTCTGGGAGGCCAAGGTGAGAGTATCACCTGAGCTCAGGAGTTTGAGACCAGCCTGAGCAAGAGTGAGACCCTTTTTCTACTTCCAACAAAATAGAAAAAGTAGGAAGGTATTGTGGTGGGTGCCTATAGTCTCAGTTACTCAGGAGGCTGAGGTAAGAGGATTACTGGAACGCAGGAGGTTGAGGTTGCTATGAGCTGTGATGATACCACAGCACTCCACCCAGAGTGACAGAGACTCTGTCTTAAAAACAAAATTAAAAATAGAACTGCCATATGTATCATATGATCCAGCAATCCCACCACTGGGTACCTACAAAGGAAAGGAAATCAGTATGTTGAAGAGATGGCTGGATTCTGATGTTCATTGCTATGTTATTCTTGAAGATCAGTATGAGAAGATATCAAGTGTTCTCAACACAAATTATAGGTATATGAAGTAGTGCATCTTAATGAGCTTGATTTAGCCATTCCACAATGTATATATATTTCAAAACATCATTTTGTATATGATAAACGCATGTAATTTTTATTGACTAAAAATAAATGGGAAAAGTGAATATACAGAAATTTTAAAAAAAGAATCATACTAAACATGTTGTTCAGCAATTATTTTTACTTAGTATGACTTGAAAAGCTTTCTGAAAAGCTTTGTAAGTCATTACAAAATAGATTTGATACATAAAAAATATACAGCTATATATAGTAAAGCATCACAAGAATGGAGAAGCAAGAATCCTATGTACTCAATTCTGATATGAGGACAATTAATGACCTAGTACACGGTGGAGGGGTGGAGAAGGGAAGGGCAGAGAGAGAGAAGGGAGGGAGTGTGAGGTCACGGTGTGTGGTACATCTTTTGGGGGCTGGACACAATTATAAGAGGGACTTAACCTAATAAAGGCAATCAATGTAACCTGGTTCTTTGTACCCTCAATGAATCACCAACAATAAAAAAGAATGATTAAAAAAAAAAAATAATATATATATATATATATAGGCTCAGTGCCAGTAGTTCAAGCGGCTAGGGCTCCAACCACATACACTGGAGCTGGCAGGTTCAAATCCAGCCCAGGCCTGCCAAACAACAATGATGATAACTATAACCAAAAAAAAATAGACAGGTGTTGTGGCAGGTGCCTGTAGTCCTAGCTTGGGAGACTGAGGCAAGAGAATCACTTAAACCCAGGAGTTTGGAGTTGCTGTGAGCTGTGATGCCATTGCACTCTACCCAGGGCGACAGCTTGAGACTCTGTCTCAAAAATAAATAAATAAATAAAGTTCTCTGCCCCCATCTTAATGAAAGTTATTACTTTCTCCCTAGTAGTTGATATGCAGGAATAACTTTTATTTTGCCTTTTGTTATGATTACTTGGGTATTTCTTTTTTCTCTCCTAATAATGTTTACATAATGGAGTAGGGACAATTTCCCATCACCCACATGATTTTTTTTTTTTTTTGAGACAGAGTCTCACTATGTCACCCTTGGTAGAGTGCTGTGGCGTCATAGCTCGTGGCAACCTCAAACTCTTGAGCTTAAGCCAGCGGTTCTCAACCTGTGGGTCATGACCCACAGGAACTGTATTAAAGGGTTGCGGCATTAGGAAGGTTGAGAACTACTGGCGTAAGTGATTCTCTTGCCTCAGCCTCCCAAGTAGCTGGGACTACAGGCACCTGGCACAGCACCTGGCTGGTTTTTTTGGTGCAGATGTCATTGTTTGTCAGGCCCAGGCCGAGTTTCCTGCCAGCTTCAGTGTGTGTGACTGGCACCCTAGCCACTGAGCTATAGGTACTGAGCCCACCCACATGATTTTGCAAGGAGTGCAAATGTCTCTTAAATTAATGTAAGTCCTTTATACAACTTGATTTGTTCCATTCTTAATTGTTCAGACAGAGTTTCATCAATTTATGTAACAAGTCGTGTCACTGTCATAGAATAACTCACTCATCATATAAATCAGACGTCCTCAAATTATGGCCTGTGGGCTACATGCAGCAAGCTGAGGACATTTATCCTGCCCACTGGGTGTTTTTGCCGCCGCTGCCTGTCTTGCTTAGCAGCCGACTTGTCCCAGGGCCTGCAGTCTGGCCCTCCAACGGTCTGAGGGACAGTGAACTGGCCCCCTGTTTAAAAAGTTTGAGGACCCCTGATATAAATCATCTCTGTGTACATTTCTTCATCAGTTTATAGTAGAAGCAGCACAAAATAGTTGTCAGGAGACTTGATTCCAAGCATTTTCTATGTCTAAATGAGTAGAATTTATAGAACTTCTTTAGGCTCTGGTGTTCTCATCTGTAAGTCAGGATTATTACCTTCCTGTAATAGTAATTAGAGGACTAAATAATTATGAAAATGTATTTATGATGACTCATACCTGTCATTATCCTAGCACTCTAGGAGGCCGAGATGGGTGGATTGCTTGAGCTCACGATTTCTAGACCAGCCTGAGCAAAAGCAAGACCCTGTCTTTACAAAATAGCTGGGCATTGTGGCAGACGTCTGTAGTCCCAGCTACTCGGGAGCCCAAGGCAAGAGATTTACTTGAGCCCAGGAGTCTGAGGTTGCTGTGAGCTGTGACAACATTGCACTCTACTCAGGATCACAAAATGAGATTGTCTCAAAAAATATATATATTTAAAGTACTAGCGTAGCATCTAATATATGCTAGGTTAATTTGAATTCATACTTTCCTTCTGGGTCTCCTTTTCCTCAAATAAAAAATGTATAAAAATTGAAAGAGTTGTACTAGATCAGCAGTTTCATGATGGTATTCCCTAGAGCATGCTGCAGAGCCAAAGGCAGAAAGGCAAAATGGATAGGTCTCCAAGCTTCCATCCTCCCCTCTAATCAAAGCCATTTTTCTTTCTACTCTTTTATATTTTAAAGTTCCTGGTAAAATTTTATTTGAGAAAATGAGGTCTGCAACCTAAAAAAAATGTTTAAAAACAAATTAGAGCCAGACACAATGGTACTCACCTGTAGTCCTAACTACTTGGGAGATGGAGTCAGGAGAATTGGTTGAGCCCAGGAGTTTGAGGCTAGCCTGGGCAACATAGATTTTGTCTCTAAACAAAAGAAAAACAAATACAAAACCAAGTTAGACTAGCTAATCCCATTGCTATTTTGGGTTCTCTTATAAAGAAAAAATTATATATTTTATTTTCTATAGTTCTCTTGCCATGAGCCCAGGTGAAGAAATCTTAACCTTACTACAGACAGTACCATTTGATATAGAAGAACTTAAGAAAGAAGAAGCTTATCTTCCCCCAGAGGATGGTAAGTGAGGGACCAGGATAGAGTGGAAAGATTAAAAAGAATTAAAACCTTTCACTAAGGCTGGGTACATGTGGCTCAAGTGGCTAAGGCGCCAGCCACATACACCTAAGGTGGCGAGTTCAAATCCAGCCCAGGCCCGCCAAAACAACAATGACGGCTGCAACCAAAAAATAGCTGGGCATTGTGGTGGGTGCCTGTGGTCCCAGCTACTTGGGAGAGGCTGAGGCAGGAGACTCGCTTGAGCCCAGGAGTTGGAGGTTGCTGTGAGCTGTGATGCCACGGCACTCTACCCAGGGGGATAGCTTGAGGCTCTGTCTCAAAAAAAAAAAAAAAAAACCTTTCACTAAATCTCACGGGGTCCTTTCTTGAGAGTACCTGTCATGTGGCTATAGAATTATAGTATCATGCTTTCTTCTTTTTCAGATGACCAATGGTTAGATCTCTCACCAGATCAGCTAGACCAGCTACTACAGGAAGCTGCTGGCAAAAAAGAATCTGAGCCCATTTCCAAGGAAGAGAAGGAGCAGAATTATGATTTAACTCAAGTTTCAGAGAGCATGAAAGCTTTCATATCTAAAGTCTCAACCCACAAGGGAGCAGAGCTGCCGAGGTAATTTGTGTTTTTTTTGGTTTTTTTGTTTTCTTTTTTGAGACGGAGCCTCAAGCTGTCCCTGGGTAGAGTGCCATGGCATCACAGCTCACAGCAACCTCCAACTCCTGGGCTCAAGCGAGTCCCCCGCCTCAGCCTCCCAAGTAGCTGGGACCACAGGCACCCGCCACAATGCCCGGCCATTTTTTGGTTGCAGCCATCATTGTTGTTTGGCGGGCCCAGGCTGGGGATTCGCACCCGCCAGCTTAGGTGTACGTGGCTGGCACCTTAGCCGATTGAGCCACAGGCACCGAGCTTGTAATTTGTGTTAAAGTATAAATATACAAATAGTTAGACCCCAAACGTTGAAGTCATCAGTCATTGCATTTCCAATCTTTTTTTTCTTTTAAGTAAATGATTTATACTGCTTTTTCTTTTTTTGTGCATAGTATGGTGGTAACTTACTTATCTGGAGTCATATTTCTAGTAGGCTAGATCCTTCACAATCTCCAGTGTAAGCCAGAAACATCACTCAACAGATCTAAAAATCATCATCTAGAACCACTCAGAGAAACCATGTACTTCACTCTTTAGATTTTTAGTTAGAGCCTTACATGTTCAACATTTAGCTTTCAACAAGTTTAGACTTCTGATCTCCCACCCTACAAGCAGATGGAAGCTTTAAACTCAAAAGAAGAGGCTAAAAGGACTCTTCAAAGTCAGAAATAATAACAGAAAAAAATGTAAAAGTACATTTAGCAAGTAACAGAAAAAAAGGAAGAATTGTTACTTGCACAGCAAATATTTATTAGTGTTAATGCTCTTGAACCTAGACTAATTAGGTTCAAGATTAAAATTTATGTCCAGGATTGTCTCTTTAAACGGTGAAGAGAAGGGAAGGTATGTTCTTGTTTATTTTTTAGCTTTAGCTCTTAATGGGATAGGCTTTATTTAAATTAATTCAAATAAATAAGTTTTTTAATCTAATGCTAGATATATCTTGTAAAGGGTAGAAGATCCATAAATCAACATCAGTTACATGTGCATAAACAAGGTATGGTTTTTACTTTTCTTTCATTAGACATTCTCATTTCTGGCGCTCTGCAAGGCCAACAACCACAGGATTTTAAAAATTTAAGCTACAATTTTCCATGCTGTGCCTTCTTTGAGATTATATCTTCGGTAGTTTTCCTGAGAATGGTGCCACTTTAGGAAAAGTTTTGGTTACATTCAGGATAAATTGTCTTTTTCCTTTAATCTTGCAGAGAACCTTCTGAGGCTCCAATCACTTTTGATGCAGATTCTTTCCTGAATTATTTTGATAAGATTTTAGGTAAGTTACAGTTGGATGTTTATTTTCATTTTGAAACTGTAAGTAGTATGGCTGTTGCTAGAGCCTTGGAACATTAGATAGCTCACAAGCCAGCATATTTGCTTTCTCTTCATGATTTTGAGTTGCTTTCAAACATGAATTACTGCCCTATTGAACGATTTTGTAAAGACTGACTAACTCAGTGCTTGACGTAGTAGCTACTCATTAAATATTTGTTCAGTAAGTGGATGTTGTGTGTTTAGACAGAGTTTTAACTTGGCTCCTACATTATATTGTTTTTTTCTCTTTGAAACTTACTGTACTTACAAATGAATAAGAAAAAGGAAAATAGCCCAATTAAAAAAACATATTTAGATATGCAGAGATAAAGTTTCAGATGCCCATCAAGCTTATTTCTAGTATAAGATTGAGATATCAGACAAACTTCTATATGGCTTGAGTGTTAACATCAAAATGTATTCATGTATTACATAGTTTTTAAATTTTTTTTAGAAAAATATTTTAATTAATTAAATTTACTTTTTATTTATTTTTGGATAATTTCATTCTGTTGCCCAGGCTAGAGTATCGTGACATCAGGCTAACCCACTGCGACCTCAGACTCCTGGACTCAAGGGATCTGCCTGCCTCAGCCTTCCAAGTATCTGAGATTACAGGCATGAGCCACAACACTTGGCTAATTTTCCTGTTTTTGGTAGAGACAGGGTCTTACTCTTGCTCCTGAGCTCAAGTAATCCTTCTGCCTTAGGTGCCCAAAGTGCTAGGATTACAGGCATGAGCCACTGTGCCTGTCCTAAATTTACTTTTTATAAAAGCTGATCTTTTGGCTCAGATTATTCACTTTTCCACAAATGCCTACCATCATTACCATTTGTGGAAGGGGTTTTTGTAAAGTAGATTGACTATGTATATTAGTGCTTTTCTATGGGTAACATTCTAAATCTTTTGAGATGGGTAGTCACTCAAAAAAAAATTTTACCTTTTACCCCACACTTGTAATCCTGGCACTCTGGGAGGCTGAGACAGGTGGATTGCTTATGTTCATGAGTTTGAGACCAGCTTGAGCAAAAGCAAGACCCCATCTCTACTAAAAATAAAAAAACTGAGGCAAGAGGATTGCTTGAGCCCAAGAGTTGGAAGTTGCTATGAGCTATGACACCACAGCAGTCTACCCATGGCAACAACTTGAGATCTTATCTCAAAAAAAAAAAAAAAATTTACCAAGTGGCTTTTTCTGTGTTGTCTGTGTAGGGCCAAGGCCTCATGAGTCAGACTCTGATGATCTAGATGAGGAAGATTTTGAATTTTTAGACAGCGATGATGACTTGGATCTCAAAATGCAGGACCCTCGTGAAGAGGCTTCTCTGAAAGGAACTCTTAATAATCTGAAGTCTTATATGGCCCAGATGGACCAGGAACTGGCACACACCAGCATTGGCAAAAGTTTCATCACCCAGAAACAAGTGGTATGTATGTTTTTAACCTCTTTCCCTTTCTGAGTCTGTTATATTAGATAACTAAAAACCAGTTTTTTTCTTTTTGTGATGTGTGAGATTTAAAGTAAATTAGAATGCTAACTTTTTCCTAACTCTGGTAGGATTATAAACTTTATTTTCTTAAACATAAGTTTTATTATATTACTTATTCTATGTTATCTATCAGGATTTAAAATGTCATGTAAATATAATGTGCTCAAATTAGTATGTGGCTGCACATTAGTACTAACAGCTTACTTATTAGACTTTTAAAAAGAAAAGGGTCGGCTCGGTGCCTGTGGCTCAACCGGCTGAGACGTCAGCCACGTACACCTGAGCTGGCTGGTTCGAGTCCAGCGTGGACCCACCAAACAATGACGGCTGCAACCAAAAAATAGCCGGGCATTGTGGCAGGCGCCTGTGGTCCCAGCTGCTTGGGAGGCGGAGGCAGGAGACTTGCTTGAGCCCAGGAGTTGGAGGTTGCTATGAGCTGTGATGCCATGGCACTCTACGCAGGGCAACAGCTTGAGGCTCTGTCTCAAAAAAAAAAAAAAAAGAAAAGAAAAGGGTCTTTTTTTTTGAGACAGAGTCTCACGCTATGTTGCCCTGGGTAGAGTGCCATGGCATCATAGCTCACAGCAACCTTGAAGTCTTGGGTTTAAGCAATTCTCTTGCCTCAGCCTCCCAAGTAATTGAGACTACAGGCAATTGTCATTGTTGTTTACCTGACCCAGGTCAAGTTCAGACCAGCCACCCTCAGCATATGTGGCTGGTGCCGTAACCACTGTACTACTGGCACCGAGCCAAGAGAAAGAGGGTCTTAAATAGCCAAATAACTTTTAAGTTTGTTGTATATATTTCTCTAGAGTCAGATTTAGAATTCACCTTCCATTTGTTTTTTAATCCTAGTTTTTATGCCACCACTGTCTAGCCCTAGACAGAACCATTACGGAAAAGACATGGACCCTAGGTTCTTATGGGTTAGGTTTGAAATCCAGCTCAGCCATGCACTGTGAATATATCTATTAACCAGTAATCCTCATGTCATAGAATTAACATAAGAACCAAATAAGACAATAGCAAAACCTATAATAGGCCCTTACTGTTAATTCCCGTTGCTTTCATCATTTAAATCAGCAGTCCCTAACCTTTTTGGCAAAAGGGACCAGTTTCATGGAGGATAATTTTCTGTGGACAGGGTGGGAGGATATCTTTGATATGAGTCTGCAAGCAATTGATTTGTTATAGTCTCTGTGCAGTCAAACCTCTCTGCTAATGATCATCTGTATTTGGAGCTGCTGCTCCCCAGCACTAGCATCACCACCTCAGCTGCACCTTAGACGTTAGGCATTAGATTCTCATATGTAAGGCGCAACCTAGATCCCTTACATGTGCAGTTTAAAGCAGGGTTCCCACTCCTATGAGAATCTACCAGGTTTCCCCGAAAATAAGACCTACCCCAAAAATAAACCCTAGCAGGATTTCTATGCATTTGTTAAATATAAGCCCTACCCCAATAATAAGACCTAGTGATACAGATCTGCTGCATAGCCACGCCATGAATTTTGGTGTGGAGAGAAAACATCCCCTGAAAATAAGCCTTAGTGTGTCTTCTTGAGGAAAAATAAATATAAGACAGTGTCTTATTTTGGGGGAAACATGGTAATGCCGCCATTTATCTGAAGGGAAGCAGAGCTCAGGCAGTGATGCAGGCAATGGGGAGTGGCTATAAATACCGACAAAGCTTTGCTTGCTCACCTGCCACTCACCTCCTCCTATGTGGCCCGGTTCCTAACAGGCCATGGACCATTTCTGGCCTGCAGCCCAGTGGTTGGAGACCACAGATCTAAACCACATTTAAAACTATAATCACTTTCAGCATTGCCAAAATGTAATAGAAACCATACATTAGATTTATCTAAAGCAATGTCTTAAATATTAATGTGGGTATAAACCACGTAAAGATCTTGTTACAATATAGATTCTGATTAAACAGGTCTAGGACAAGGCCTGAGGTTTCTATTTCTAACAAGCCCTAAGCAAGGCAGCTGCTGCTGGTCCATGGACTACACTTTCAGTAGCAAGGATGTAAAAGTCTACAGGTAGGCTCAGTGCCTATAGCACAGTGGTTATGGCGTCAGCCACATGCACCAAGGTTGGCAGGTTCAAACCCAGCCTGGGCCAGCTAAACAACAATGACAACTGCAACAAAAAAAATAGCCAGGGGTGGTGCCTGTGGCTCATGGAGTAGGGCGCCAGCCCTATATACTGGGGGTGGCGGGTTTGAACCCGACCCTGGCCAAAACTGCAAAAAAAAAAAAAAAAAGCCAGGCATTGTGGCAGGTGCCTGTAGTCCCAGCTACTTGGGAGGCTGAGGCAGGAGAATCTCTTAAGCCCAAGAGTTTGAGGTTGTTGTGAGCTGTGATGCCATGGCACTCTACCCAGGGTGACATAGTGTGAGACTCTGTCTCAAAAAAAAAAGAGTCTGTAGATCAAGCTGTAATCTTTTAAATTCTTTCCAAACCTGTGAAATCAGAGACCAGGGTAACAATTCAGAGTCTTTATGGTTGGATCTACAAAGTCTAATGTTTTTACTTCAAGCTTTTTTTGAGGGGGAGAAAAGGAAATCTAGCTTCTTTCATTGAGAAGAAAATTTAGATTCTTGTGTCTTTTTATGTTCATTTTTATATTTCTTTTAAAATTCTTAGTAAGTTATAAATACATCTTCATAATTCTCATTTTCTTCCTTGGCCTATCTCAAAAATAAAGGCAAAATCCATCAATCTATAGAAATTTCTCCTGGAAAGAAATGTGTTATAATCTCAAGGACCAAGGTTTGGGTTTTTTTTTTTTTTTTTTTTGGTTTGTTTGTTTGCTTGTTTGTTTTTTGAGACGGTTTCATTCTGTCACCCCACCCTCAGCCTAGCTACAGCAATCTTAGGCTCCTAAGCTTAAGGCTTAATTTCTCCCTTATCACCTGCTTCAGCCTCCCAAGTAACTAGGACTACAGGTACCTGCCACCATACCCAGCTGATTTTTCTTTTCTTTTTGAGACAGAGCCTCAAGCTGTCCCCTTGGGTAGAGTGCTGTGGCATCACAGCTCACAGCAACCTCCAACTCCTGGGCTCAAGCGAATCTCCTGCCTCAGCCTCCCAAGTAGCTGGGACCACAGGCACCCGCCACAATGCCCGGTTATTTTTTGGTTGCAGCTGTCGTTGTTTGGTGGGCCTGGGCTGGATTTGCTGCCACCTTAGGTGTATGTGGCGGGTGCCTTAGCCACTTGAGCCACAGACACCGAGCCTGATTTTTCTATTTTTAGTAGAGATGGGGTATCACTTTGCTCAGTGTTGTTTCAAACTTCTGAGCTTTAAGGATCTTCATGTCTCTGCCTCCCACGGTACTAGGATTACAGGTGTTGAGTCACCACCCCGGCCTAGAACCAAGTTTTTAATATGTGTGTTAAATCACATCATTTATTAGACTGCATTTTCATTTTATAGTTCAAAGGATAAGAAATTTTCTTTTTTGTGTGTGTGTTGCAGTTTGGATGGGGCCAGATTTGGTTGAACCTGCCACCATTAGTATATGGGGCTGGCACCCTACCCTCTGAGCCACAGGCACCTCCCAGAAATTTCCTTTTTAATTTGGAATTCAAATTTACATTGTTACTTAGCTATCTTTTCATTGTAACTACCATCTAACCTAGTAGTAATTATCCCATGATCTTCTTTTCCTTCTATTAAGGAACCTGTATCCCAGACTACAAGTAACAGTTCAGATGAGGAGGATTCTGGTGCAGGAGAATCTGTTATGGCACCAGTAGATGTAGACCTGAATTTGGTTTCAAATATATTGGAATCCTATAGCTCCCAAGCTGGACTGGCAGGACCTGCTTCCAACCTTCTACAAAGCATGGGAGTGCAACTGCCTGACAACACCGATCCCAGACCCACAAGTAAGCCAGCAAAAGGTTAATCAGCACATCCAGCTTCTCTTTTTTTCTTTTGAAATAAATATTTATCTGATTCCATTCATTTCCTGTTTACTCACTTGGTGAAAATGATTTTTTTTTTTTTAGAATTTTTTTTTAGAGTTTCACCTTGTCACCCTTGATAGAGTGCTGTGGCATCACAATTCACAGCAACCTCCAGCTCTTGGGCTTAGGCGATTTGATGATTCTCTTGCCTCAGACTCCCAAGTAGCTGGGACTACAGGCGCCCGCCACAACACCCAGTATTTTTTGTTTAAAGTTTGGCCAGGGCCAGGTTCAAACCTACCACTCTGGGTATATGGGGCTGGGGCCCTATTTACTGAGCCACAGGCGGCGCCCATGAAAATGATTCTTTGTTACAAGTTTCATAGGTTGACATTTCTGAGCCCCAAATATTGCCCTTTCTGCACAAGTCTTTGTCATCTCAACTCTGGAGTGTACAAATGGTTTTGAAGTCAGCAGGATGTAATCTGGCCCCTAGATAGCCTCTGAGATGAGATCTATACACTCGTATTAACAACACACCCTACCACTTGTGTAATTCTGAACTTTTAATTTCTCCATTACCTCTATTTGTTCCTAAGTAAAAATTCCAAGTTGGCAAATTTGGATTTTATAACTCATTTGCTTTTTCTTTGCAATTTTTAGTGAGGAATAACATGTAGTTAAGTGCACAAATCTTAAATATATAGTCAATGGGCGGCGCCTGTGGCTCAAAGGAATAGGGTGTTGGACCCATATGCCAGAGGTGGCAGGTTCAAACCCAGCCCCGGGCAAAAACTGCAAAAACTGCAAAAAAAAAAAAAAAAAAAAAAAAAATATATATATATATATATATATATACACACAGTCAATGAAGTTTTGTATGTATTTACCTAAATCAAGATATAATCATTTACTTATTGAATAACAACTGGAGAGGGTTTTTGGTAGAGACAGGGTCTCACTACGTAACCCAGGCTGGTCTTGAGCTCCTAGCCTCCCCTTCAGCCTCCCAAAGTGCTAGGATTACAGGTCTGAGCCGCTGTAACTGGCTGATACTATACCAAAAGATTTACCCTTTTAAGTTTACAATTCAGTGGGGAGCAGTTAGTATATTTATACTATTATACAACCATCCCCACTAATTCCAAAATAATTTTCATCACCCCACAAAGAAACCTCAACCCATAAATAGTTTCTCATTCTCTCCTCCTCCCAGTCCCTACAAATCACTACTCTACTTTTTGTCTCCATAGATTTACCTATTAGGGATACTTTATACATCAATACTGTACTTAATTATTTTAATTAATTAGCTAACTAAGGTTTGACATTTAATATAACTGATCTGTTGCTAAGGTGAAATAGTTTTTAAGATGATGCTTGTATTCCTCCTAAAACTAATCAAGTCTTATCTACAAAAAGCTCCATATACTAACCATTTTTTATTATTTTGTTTTCTTTTTTGAGACAGTGTCTCACTATGTCACCCTCACAGCAACCTCACACTCTTGGGCTCAAGCAATTCTCTTGCCTCAGCCTCCTGAGTAGCTGGGACTATAGGTGCCCACCACAATGCCTGGTTATTTTTTGTTGCAGTTTCATTGTTGTTTAGATGACCCAGGCTGGGTTCATCCCGCTAGCCTCAGTGTATGTGACTGGTACTATACACCATTATGCAGCAGACGCCAAGCCTAACCATGTTTTTATAATTTGGGTCTCTAGATGTACTGTTTTTATATGCAGTAGAGAGATGGCCTTACTATTATCTTATGCTATGGAAATAAAGACAATGGAAGTAATTCTATACTTCCCCCTCTCCAGGAACCAAGGGAGGAATTAGGAGAATGGTGTAGTAGAGTTCCTATTCGGGAACCTATTATCACAGACTAATAAAAACTAAGTATACCAAAACCCTAGTCCAGCCCATCTTATTTTTACAATAGTGTTCACTGAAATGAGCTAAAGAAAGAGGAGGGTTACACACTGGTTAAAGAAATGCATCAGATGAAGATGTTTCTTTTGATTACATAGGGCAACATTTTAAATAATTTTTGTTTTGTTGTATTTTGGTTTTTGAGACAGAATCTCACTTGCACCCTCATTAGAGTGCTCTGGCCTCATAGCTCACAGCAACCTCAAACTCCTGCCCGCAAGTGACCCTCTTGCCACAGCCTTCTGAGTAGCTGGACTACAGGTGCCCGCTGCAACTCCCAGCTATTTTTAGAGATGGGGGTCTCACTCTTGCTCAGGCTGATCTTGAACTCTTGCGCTCATGCAATCCACCCGCTTTGACCTCCCAGAGTGCTAGGATTATTACAGGCACAAACCACCATGCCCAGCCCTAAATAATGTTAATTTAAATGTTTTAAATAAATATATTCTTATCAATTGTTTTGAAGCTACATTTCACACATTGAAAATGAGGTTCTAGAATGTGATCTCAGCTTGACTATGAGAAAAAGTTTTCTCCCCAGTACATTGTGGTACATTATGTTTGTCTTCATTGAGTATTTTAAATGTTGTATAGCGAAAGAGAAGTAAACAGGCAAAAGTAAGAAATCAATGAGTTGCTTTTTTTTTTTTTTTTTTCAGAGAGTCTCACTTTGTCACCCTCAGTAGAGTGCCATAGTGTCACAACTCACAGCAACTTCCAGCTCTTAGGCTTAGGCAATTCTCTTACCTCAGCCTCCCGAGTAGCTGGGACTACAGGCACCTGCCACAACACCTGGCTATTTTTTGTTGCAGTTTGGCCAGAGCTGGGTTCAAACCCACCACTCTCAGTATATGGGGCCAGCACCCTACTCACTGAGCCACAGGCACCACCCAAGTTGCTTTTTTTTTTTTTTAAGTTACCAGAGTTAACTGACCTTTAGTCAGGCTCCATAGTAACAAATATATGTTTTAAAGTTTTACTTGTTTTTATTCTTCTGTGTTATAGACCTAGCTGGGTTCTATTTATCCTTAGCACGTTCATAATTCATTACCACATACATATTTTCCAGCCAGGTAAGCCCTGTAACGAAGTTTCTGTTATTTGTCTGCCATTTTCAGTACCCCAACCCTGCCCTCTCCTGCCTTATTCAGATATCCTTGGATATTTACAGCAAAGCCCTCTTCCCACTCACTGCTGGAAAACAAAGTTCAGTGTTACAGCTCTTCCTATTAGCCACTGTCATCTTTTCTTTCCCAGAAAAACACATTAATCAAAAAGCAAACAGTTACTCCATGGTAAGTTTGAGAAACTCATAACCAGGAACCCTGCACACTCCCCTTTCTATCAGTATTTTCAGATTGGGGATGTGTACACATGTGCTCACAAACACACCCACATAGAGACAGAAAAGATTGGGAGATGGTAATACACATGGACCCTGAACTGTTTTCTTCTAACTGCAAGATATGAAGAAATCTCAGGACCTCTCTTTCGAGAGTGCTTTTCTCTTCTGCACACCGGGTTCAGCCCAGGTAAAGGCACGCTGCCAATCTAACAAGACAGTCAAGTCCCATCAAACACCATCTCTCAACATTTCCGGATGAAGGCAATTTGATTTCCCCAAAGCACTAATGGCTTGCTGGCAATGGATAGAGCAACAATCCTTTGGGTCAAGAGGAAATTCAGTGCTTTTAACTTTTCTAGTTCTAGAACGTCTTCTGCTTGACCCTGTGAGACTCTGATTCATGAATAACCAGGGTCTCTAGGGCTGTGTCTTTAATCACAAATCAATGCATGAAATTCTTTCCCCAGCTTTTCCTCTTTTTATGCAGACCTCTAATAGTAACTCTTCTGCACATTACTTCAGTGGTTCCACATACTTGGAACCTGGACTTAAAAGTTTGTCATACTGATAAAGAGATCCTCTCCCTCACACCCAAGTTCTCACTTCCTAAAATTTTCTTATTCATAGAACAGAAAAATACATCCAAACAAAGGTGTGGAAATTTATTTTATTTCCTCCAAATAAACTCATGTCTCTTATGACAAAGTCTAGAATGCCATATATGAATGATGAGAAAGCCTAAATTTAGTTTATCCCATAAATTTGAAGAAATAGTTCAGATTTAGCATTTATGTATATCTTCTATAATCTCTTTGTTAAAGTCAGTCAACCCTTGGTGGGTGTGCAAATGTCAGCAACTGTTTTACACTTAGGAAAACAGGCATGACAAAGTGACAGTCTTTTCCTGAAGTCAAAAATTGAGTAAGTAACAGATCTTAACAGCAAAAAGTAATAGCAAAAATAAATTTACCATCTTGAGTCCCACTAGGATCCTACTACCTCAACAGAGCCTCATTGCATCTGATATACTGCAAAGTACTTTGAGGTAATCTAACTTAGCGAGACCTTTCCCCATTCTTTCAAACGACTTAAATATGACTTTTATTTAACTGCCACATACAAGAATATACCTGTGCATGAATTCAAAAATGTTACATTGTGTTACATTTCTTAATTCTGTAGGGATAAAAAGTAACTCAGTAGTGAAGTAAAATTTGCTATATATTTTTTTTCTTTTTTTTTTTTTGAGACATGGTGTCACAACTTTACCCTCAATAGAGTGCTGTGGCCTAACAGCTCACAGCAACCTCAAACTCCTGGGCTTAAGCAATTCTCTTGCCTCAGCCTCCCAAGTAGCTGAGACTACAGGCACCTACCACAATGCCCAGCTATTTTTTTGTTGCAATTGTCATTGTTGGTTAGCTGGCCTGGGCCAGGTTTAAACCCACCATGGCTGGTGCCCTAACCATTGTGTTACAGGTGCTGAGCCAAAATTTGCTATGTATTTTCAATGCTAAGTTTTGACCAAAATTACACTAGACGTGTTTTGGCAGTTGTCGTAAATACAGCATTAACAAGCCACATGCCAGAAGCTATTTGTTTCTGAGGCATTAGGAAAAAATGGGCAAACAAGGACCTATATCCAAACTGATGATTTACCTTTCTCTCTGTTTTTTTTTTTTTTTAAATAGTGTCTCACTCTGTTGCAAAGGCTAGAGTATCATATGGCCTTAGCCTAGCTCACAGCAACATCAAACTCCTAGGCTCAAGCAATCCTCCTGCCTCAGCCCCCCAAAGTGCTAGGATTATAGGCCACCACACCTAGCCACCCCTCTAATTGTGGCAGTTGATATCTCATCTGTTTTTCTTCTCACAGTGGCATTTTGGATTGTCCATCAGCAGGAACCTCTTTCATGGACAGTACTGATAGAAGTGTCCCACTGTAGGCTCACCTTCTGCTCTGCCTTATGAAGTTGGCCTGTCTTTGTCATTTCCCCTTGGTCAACTGATCCCTGGTTTGACCCCTCATGGATACCAAGGAGGGATCTAGATGACTTGATCTGGGTAAGCAGGCAGAGAACAGTTCTGTTTTTCTACCCACTCTTTAATCAGTTGGTGGGCAATGGCTATTTTGGGAGGCAGCCAAAATGGGGGTAAAGTTTCATTCTTTTGCTGAATATAGGGGCCATTCCTCCTCAGGGCTCTGGCCACTTCATCATGACTGAACCAGGCAGCTGCCTCTAATTCTCTCAAGTTCACCTGGATCTGAAAGATATAAGGAAGAAACAAAGGTAAGATTAGGAGTTAAAACATTTAGAATAACCAAAGATGACAAAATGGCTCCTGAATTAAGCTATGTTAGAAGATAATACCTACAGACTAGGTGAAAATCAGTTCTAGATATTGCCCAGAAGCAAAAGAAAAATAAGGGATAAGGATAAAATACACTCTGTAAGTTAAAGGACTGTAACAAACTGGACAACATACGGAGTGGTCAACATAAGGAACTAGGTCTTAGTACATGTGGTGCACACCTGTTCTCTGAAAATTAGGTCCAATTAAAGAGGTGATCAAGGTAGGGATGTAGTCAACCATGGAGGTTCAACTGTATTTTTAAAATATATATTTTTTAAATGTAAGATAGATTAAAAATTCCTGAAAATAGGGCAGCACCCATAGTTCAGTGGGTAAGGCGCCAGCCACATACACTGAGGCTGACTGGTTTGAACCTGGCCCCAATCCTGCTAAAACAACAATGACAACTGCAATAACAATGACAACAACAAAATAGCCAGGTGTTGTGGCAGGTGCCTGTAGTCCTAGCTATTTGGGAGGCTGAGGCAAGAGAATCACTTAAGCCCAAGAGTTTGAGGTTGCTGTGAGCTGTGACACTATAGCACTCTACCAAGGGCGACATAGTGAGACTCTGTCTCAAAAAAAAAAAAAAAAAAGAAAAAATCCTGGAAATAAAAAAATATTAAGTGTTTAACATTAAGGGGTACATTGTGCATAATATGTATTTTTCTTTGTTCCTCTTAGTAATTATATAAATCTTTCATTTAAAGAATGTACAAAAAAGAATAAAATTCTGCCATTTACAACAAGGTGGATGGAACTGGAGAACATTATGTTAAGTGAAATTAAGCTGAGCACAGAAAGACAAACCTTGCATGTTCTCACTATATGTGGGAGCTTGTATGAAAACCAATTGATCTCATGAAGACAGTAGAATGATGGTTACCAGAGGCTGGTAAGGGTAGCGAGGGGTAGGGGGATAAAGAATGGGTTGATTAATGTACAAAAATAAAGTACAAAAATACAGTTAGATACAGTAAACAGTATTTATAGCACAACAAAGTGACTATAATCAACAATAAGAGAATACTTTAAAATAACTTGAAGAGTAGAATTGGAAGGTTCCTAACAAAGAAATGATAGAGGCGGTGTCTGTAGCTCAAGGAGTAGGGCACCAGCCCCATATGCTGAGAGTGGCAGGTTCAAACCCAGCCACGGCCAAAAAAATGCAAAAAAAATAAAAAGATAATTGCAAAAAAAAAAAAAAGAAAGAAAGAAAGAAATGATAAATGCCTAAATAATAGATAGTATCTCCAATTACCCTGATTTGATTAATTCATGTTGTATGCCTCTGTCAAAACATCACATGTACCCTATAAAGATATATAACTATTGGCACCTGTAGCACAGTGGTTACAGCACCAGCCACATATACTGAGGCTGGCGGGTTCGAACCCAGCCCGGACCAGCTAACCAACCAAGACAACTGCCACAAAAAATAGTCGGACATTGTGGCAGTTGCCTGTAGTCCCAGCTACTTTGGAGGTTGAGGCAAGAGAATCCCTTAAGCCCAAGAGTTTGAGGTTGCTGTGAGCTGTGACGCTATGGCACTCTACTGAGGGTGACATAATAAGACTTTGTCTCTCTCTCTCTCTCTCTCTCTCTCTCTCTCTCTATATATATATATATATATATATATATAACTATTAAGTTGTTGTAATTTCAAAAAGAACATACAAATGTTACTCTTTTATAAAGTATGTAGGTTAACAATAACCAAAAGCATAGTATCTTTTTTGCAAGAAGTAAAGTAATGGAAACCTCCTCCACAGGAAGCTAAGGCAGATTAGATAGTCTATGAAAACAAAAGCACACAATAGGCAGAGGTTGGCAGAGAGGAACCACCTGTCAGGGGTGCTACAGAAGTACAAGATAAGGTTGGATAAAACATCTAAGTCTCTTTCAACCAGAAGTTCCAATAATTTTGTATTCTTAATCCTCAATATCCTAACCAATTTGAGCAATAAGACATTCTGAAATCAATTATTAAATTTGACGTATTTATTATATGCCCACTATACTTATATCTTACTATATGTAAGATACTCTTAAATCTTGACAATAGGCTCGGCACCTGTGGCTCAAGTGGCTAAGGCGCCAGCCACATACACCTAAGGTGGCGGGTTTGAATCCGGCCCAGCCTGCCAAAACAATAATGATGGCTGCAACCAAAAAATAGCCGGGCGTTGTGGGTGCCTGTGGTCCCAGCTACTTGGGAGGCTGAGGCAGGAGACTCGCTTGAGCCCAGGAGTTAGAGGTTGCTGTGAACTGGGATGCCACAGCACTCTACCCAGGGGGACAGCTTGAGGCTCTGTCTCAAAAAAAAAAAAAAAAAAAAACTTGACAATAAAAGATAAATTCTATCATATAAATAGTGTTGGGAAAGTTAAACCTTTATATCATGTACAAAAGTCAACTCAAAATGGATTAATGATTTAATTTAAATGTAAAGCCTGAAATAATAAAACTCTTAGACCAAAACATAGGGAATAAGCTATGTAGACATTAGCCCGAGCAGTTATCTCTTAGCTATGACACCAAAAGCATAGGTACAAAAAGAAAACATAGACAATGGGCAGCACCTGTGGCTCTAAAAGGCAAGGCGCCATTCCCATATGCCAGAGGTGGCGGGTTCAAACCCAGCCCTGGCCAAAAACTGCAAAAAAAAAAAGAAAAAGAAAACATAGACAAGAGGATTATACCAAACTAAAAAGCTTCTGCACAGCCAAGGAATCTATCAACAGAGTGAAGAGACAACTATGGAATGGGAGAATATATTTACAGATATCTGATAAAGGGTTAATATCCAAAATTTACATCAAACTCCTACAACTCAATTCCAGAAAATAATAATCTAGTTAAAATAATCCAAATAATCCAATTAAAAAATGGGCACTGGGGCTGGACACTGCCTATATCCCAGCAGTTTGGGAAGGGTTACCTGCACTCCCATGTTCACTGCAGCAATATTCACAATAGGCCAGATGTGGAAACAGCCAAAACACCCACCAGTGGATGAACAGATAAAGAAAATGTGGTATATCCATAAAATGGAATATTATTCACCCTTAGAAAGAAGAAAATCCTGTACTCTGCAATAAGATGGATGGACCTGAAGGACATGCTAAGTGAACTAATCCAGACACAGAAAGACAAACACTGCATGACCTCACTCACATGTGCGGTCTGAAATTGTCAAACACATGGAAGCAGAGAGTAGAATGGTCAGGGGTTAAGGGGGCGGGGGGGTTTGAGTCAAGGGTATAAGAGTTCAGGTATGTAAAGTAAGTTCCAGAGATCTGTATGCTATAGGGCTTATAATTAACAATACTGTATTAGAAGCGGTCAGACAATTAAGTTCATGAACTTATCCTAGAAAAAGTGCTATATACCTCATTGCTGAACATCTCTAAGGTCACCTTTGAGGTACTCCCCTTGGGAGGCTATGCACCAAGACCAGCACCTAGTCTACCCTTCAAAGCAATTTTCAAACTCTTTCTGGAATGACCATCAGATCTATTGTATGTATGAAGCACTTTTCTAGGATAAGTTCACAAACTTAATTGTCCAACCTCATATATACATATATAAATTTGATAAGAGGGTAGATCTTATGTTAAATGCTCTTACCACAAAAGAAAAAATAAAAAAGGAGGTGGGAGGAAACTTTTAGAGGTGATAGATAAGTTTATGGCATTGATAGTGATGATGGTTTGATGGTTTTGAGTATGTACACCTCTCTCCAAATACATCAAGTTGTATACATTAAAAATTGACAGCTTCTTGTGCATCAAACATACTTTGATAAAGGAATTTTTTTAAAAAGACATTGTCAAGCTGGGTGTTGTGGCTCACACCTATAGTCCTAGCACTCTGAGAGGCCAAGGTGGGCAGATTTGCCTGAGCTCTGAGGCCAGCCTGAGCAAGAGTGAGATCCTATTTCTAAAAACAGCCAGGTACTATGGTAGGAGCCCATAGTCCCAGCTAGTCAGGAGGCTAAGGCAAGAGAATCGCTTGAGCGAAGAGTTTGAGGATGCAATGAGCTATGACATCATAGCACTCTAGTAAGGGCATCAAAGTGAGACTCTATCTCAAAAAAAAAAAAAAATTTGTCTCATGACTGAGATACATGCAAGAGAAAATGGTGATTATTTGTTTCCTTTACTAGAGTGCAAATTCCTTGACGGTACAAATCACATTTTACTCATCTTTGCATAATCTAAACAATGTTGGACTAGACAAGTCTTAGTAAGTACTTGCTGAGCAGCAGATTGGATGAAGCAAAGAAAGAATCAGAACATAGGGGCAACATAAGAACTTACCTCTGTCTGCCCTGGTTTCACAGTCGCGTGACAAGCAATCATGAGTGAGCTGGTAGGAAAGGGCCAGTGCTGGGATGCAGAGTACTGCAGGCTTTCCACCTCCAATCCCACCTCTTCTGCAACTTCCCGCCTAACAGTTTCTTCCAGACTTTCACCTATAAGCACTCAGATTAATTCAGGACAGCCCTGTAGCAGGAAGGGTACACAGATAGCCCATTTGTGAAAGGAGCCCAAAACTGGCTCCAAAATTCCAATGAAATACCCTTGGGAGTGTCCTAAAACTCTGAGTTTTTACAACAATAGGAATTGGGTCCAGAGTTGGATGTTGAACTGCAATGCTTAAGGCTAACAGGTTAGTTACAAAGCAAAGTAAGAGTGGTGGCTGGAGAGACTACACTGCCCTCAGCTTTAACACAACTCCACTTTTCCCCACTTGCAAATTTTACTCCAAAAGACTGAAAAAAAAAAACACCGAACTTGTGAATAAATATTGAATTCTAGTTAAATGTTATGTGTGTTGAATATTTAACGGAAAATGTACTAATTAGGGGCCAGGTACAGTGGCTCACATCTGTAATTCCAGAACTCTGGGAGGCTGAGGTGGGAAGATCCTTTGAACTCTGGAGTTAGACCAGCCTGAGCAAGAGTGAAACCTCATCTCTACAAAAAAATAGAAAGATTAGCCGGGTGTGGTGGCACATGCCAGTAGTCCTAGCTACTTGGGAGGCTGAGGCAGGAGGATTGCTTGAGCCCAGGAGTGTGAGGCTGCAGTGAGCTATGATGACACCACTATACTCTATCCCAGGCAACAGAGCAAGACCCTGTCTCAAAAAATAATAATAATAAAATAAAGTATTGATGGATGAATAAATGAATAGATAGATGAATAGATATGTGAAAAAGTAAATGTATGAACAAAATATAGAATCTAGGGGTGTGCTCAGAGCAAGGGGCCTAAAGAATGGCTCCTCTGTTTATAACATGCCCAACAGGAAACTGGGATCATTGTGATGAGGGGCACAGAACTTGTGGCCTCTCTATCAACAAATTCCCTACATGTGAAGAAGAAAA
>CAUYQV010081906.1:0-10274 GCA_963574575.1 Galagoides demidoff
CCTGGGTAGAGTGCCATGGCATCACAGCTCATAGCAACCTCCAACTCCTGGGCTCAAGTGAGTCTCCTGCCTCCGCCTCCCAAGTAGCTGGGACCATAGGGGCCTGCCACAACGCCTGGCCATTTTTTGGTTGCAGCCATCATTGTTGTTTGGCGGGGCCGGGCTGGGGATTCGAACCCGCCACCTTGGATGTACGTGGCTGGTGCCTTAGCAGATTGAGCTGCAGGCACCAAGCCTATGATGATTATTAATTATGTTTAAAATGTATTGAGTGATTAGTGTGTACCAACAACTGTGTTAAGCACTTTCCATGTGTCATCTCACGTCTTGACAATCCTGTAAGATAGCAGGGTGGATTTCTGGTGTGTCTATCTCAAATCACTCTCCTCTTCCTTCCCTCAGAGCATCAGTCTTTCCCTGTAGGGGGCTCCCTTCCTCATTCTATTTGGTCTTGGGGCTTGTCCATCAAGAAATGGGCAGCTGATAGGAACAAGGCCAGTTAGAGTCCATGAGGAGAATGATTCATGGGACAAGTGACAAAGGCGGATGTAGGTAGATTATTTAAAAGTGAAAACCCCAAAATTCTTGAATGTCATCCCTGTGCCTGTTATCCCCAAGGCCCGATTATTTAGCTTTTCCTTCAATTCTGTGACATACCAAATTTTGTTCAAATAAATTTTGCTTCTTTGTATCTATCTAACATTAGCTAGACTCCGTAGCTTTAAACTATAAATCTTTCTAATAAGGAAGTATATTTTTTTTCTGCTACCATGTAACAAACTATGACAAAAGTAGCGACTTAAAACAACACAGTACATTCATTATCTCCCAGATTCATGGGTCGGGGCTCGGAGCACAGCGGAACTGCTCAGAATCTCACAAAGTTGCAATCATCGTGTCAGCCAGGTCTTCTCCGAGGTTAGGAGTTGTCTTCCAAGTTCCCGATATTGTGGGTAAGATTCCATTCCTTATGGTGAGAGGACTGAAGTCCTTTTCCTTTTGTTGTCAGCTGTCAGCTGGGAGTTGCCTGCTCTCAGACCCAGAGAATCCTGCATAACCATCCCACAGCATACCAGTTTGCTTCTTGAAGCCTTGCAGGAAAATCTCTAACTTCCAATCTCTTCCTTCAGGGAGGCCCTGGGCTCTCTTTTGAAAGATTCACTGATAAGGTCAGGCCCACCTAGGATAACCTTCCCTTTTCATTAACTCAAAGTCAGGTGATTAGGAATCTTAATATATCTGCAAAATCCCTTCCTTTTTCTCACATAACACGATCTAGTCCCAGGAATAAAATCCCCACACAGGTTTCTCCCTCAGTCAAGAAGAAAGATTAAACAGATAGTATGCACCAGATGGGGAAAATTGGGGGGCACCATCTTGTGATTCTGCCTAGCATAGGTAGCTGTTATAATTACTGCCATTTTATAGATAAAAGTCAGAGAAGTTACATCACCTGCCCAAGATTACAAACAGACTTTTACGTGTTTATGGCAAGATTTGAAGCAGGCCTGCTGCCCATGCTAAATTGCAATATTCTTGAAATGATTCTCATCTTTATCTAAATCTTCTTGTCCTTGCTGAAGCTTTTTTATATTTTTAAGAGTCTATGTAGTATCCTTTTCCCACCTGTTTCTGAATATCCTAGTTCTCTACACCACATTCTCCTAGACAGCAGAGACAAGACACTATAAACGATACTAAGGCATCTAACAAATATCTATTAAGCATCCATATATGTAAATCACCATGCTGGATGGTGTGAGAAACCCAAGGCCAGCCCTCAAGAAGCCCGATTTCTATCAGAAGATAGAAGATCAATCACACAGGTAGAAATATTTATGGGTAAAGCATAAGGGGGCACATAGAAGAGGGAATAATGAATTCTTACTAAAATGAGAGGGTGAGAGAGGTCTTCTCAAAGGAAATGAAGACGATTTTGCCTTATAGAAGAGCAAAAATTTGGTGGGAAACACGGAAGAAGCTTTCCGAAGCTGTTCTTTGGCGAATTCCTCCTGACATTATCCTTGCTCTTTATAAGTTGACACATAATAAACTCTTCATAATTAAAAGATAATGACAAGTTACCCCACACCATGAGATTGGGCTTTCTTGATGGCCAAAGGAAGTATAGACACCAGGAAAAAGAGATACATTTTGGTCATACTATAGAAAATAGTACTGTAATAGCATCGTTGAAAGATACCATGTTGTCACTGGGCTACTATGTATATACCAGTTTGTTCACTGCTAGTTTTTAATGTGATTTATCCTATTGTTTCTTAGAGAATTCATTCTGTCAGGCCTAAGGTATCACTGATGGACAATAGGCAAATAAGCACCAAGTCCACTGAGAAAGATAGAGAAAACAGCATTCTACACTGCATCAAATTATATCGATACCATGAATACTGGATATATTAGCACCACTAGAGATGTTGTGTAAAACAGTAAAACCATGTGATGACAGAGCTGCTTAAAGTAGTTGTTGGGAGATTTGGGATTTTTTTTTTCTATTTCTTTTCTTTTTTTAGACAAAGTCATACTCTGTTATCCAGGCTAGAGTGCTTTGGTATCAGCCTATCTCACAGCAGCCTCAAACTTCTGGGTTTAAGTGATGCTCCTGCCTCAGCCTCCCAAGCAGCTAGGACTACAGGCCTCTGCTGCAATGCCTGGATAATTTTTTATGTTTTTAGTGGAGACAGAGTCTCACTCTTGCTCAGGCTGGTCTTGAACTCCTGAGCTCAAGGGATCCTCCTGCCTCAGCCTCCCAGAGTGTTAGGATTAAAGGCGTGAACACAGCCAGATTTGCAGTTTTAAAATTAAAATTTCCAGATACCTAGAACCCATGTTCTAGCCAAAACCGTCCATCTGTTGTTTTTATTAATACAAGTTATTGAGTACTAACTATATGTCAGGCACTAGACTAGGTTCTGGGAATAAAGCATTAAACAATACATACAGGACCACTCCTCTTAGGATTTGAAATGTAATGGGGATGGACAGTATTGATAAGCAGGCAATGATACTACACCGTGCTATATGCTATGGCAGAGGCAGTACAGAGTCCTACGGGAGTATGAAGGGAAATAATTTTGTTCCATTTTAGGAAATATGAGGATTTCTGAAGGAGATGGCATTTAAGCTGCTATGTAAAGACAGAATGGGAGATGTGGGATACCCTACAATAAGTGAAAGATTGATAAATAATGGAATAGTTGTGATGGCTATTTGGGGGTGAGGTAGGGGGAGATAATGAAGATTATCTTTTTTTTTTTTAAGAGAGAGAGTTTCACTTTGTCTCCCTTGGCAGAGTGCCAAAGCAGCAAGAGGTGGTGTCACAGCAACATCCATGGGCTTAGGCAATTCTCTTGCCTCAGCCTCCCAAGTTAGCTGGAACCTCAGGCACCCGCCATAATGCCTGGCTATTGTTTTGTTGCAGTTTGGCCGGGGCCAGGTTTGAACCTGCCACCCTCAGTATATGGGGCCAACGCTCTACTCACTGAGCCACAGGCGCCGCCTGAAGATGATCATTTTTTTAATTATTTGAGAATGTTAACATTAAAAAAAATGTATTTGTAGGCTGGGCACTGTGGCTCATGCCTGTAATCCCAGCACTTTAGGAGGCTTAGGGGAGAGGAGCTCAGGCCAGGAGTTCAAGGCTGCAGTGAGCTGTGATGGTGCCACTGCACTCCAGCCTGGGCAACATAGACTGTATCTCCACCAAAGAAGAAGAAAAAAGAGTCCATCTCTGAACACAAAGATGCTTCATTATGTCACTTACCAGCCCATGTTCATGAGCTAAGTACTTCCCTGCAGCATCCAAGCAAGAACTCAGGGACTTGTCTTGCTTGTTTGTAACAGTCTTTGTGTGGAATCCATCTCCACGGGTCCTAAAATCTTGCTTCTGTAATGACACAAACCATCCCGTCCACTGGCCACCGTAAACTAGGAATTTTAAAGTGCTGGAACCTCATGTTCATTGACACAATCAATGCCAGCTGCTTCGGGGCGTCCATCAAATTTCCCAAATTGTTTCAAACATATACCAGCTAAATGCCAAAATCTTATGACCTCTCCCAAATTATATTCATGAGATAGGGCAATCAACCATACATCTTATATGTTACAATAGACTTTTCAGCTTAATTTTTTTATTTTCAATTTTTGATTCCAAACATGTCAATTGTATATGTATGTACTCACTACTCAACTCAGCTATATTCATCTGACCACAGCTAATACATAACATTGATGTAGCCTATTGTTTATAAAGCAGTAATACATTTTTTTTTTTCGAGACAGAGTTTCACTGTTTCACCCTCTGTAGAGTACTATGGTTTCATAGCTCATGGTAACCTCAAACTCTTGGGCTCAAGTGATCCTCTTGCCTCAGCCTCCTGAGGCGCTAGGACTATAGGAGCCTGCCACAACACCTGGCTATTTTTAGAGATGTGGTCTTGCTCTTGCTCAGGCTGGTTTTGAACTCCTGAGCTCAAGTAATCCATCTACCTTGGCCTCCCACATTTCTTACTTTCTAAAAAGGGCACAAGCGATAAATTGTACAACAAATATCAAAATCACAAATATATTTAAATTTTGAATACGATTTCTAATTTTGTCCTACAGACCTCACTATACATTGTTTGATATGACATAGATACAATATCACCTATCTTATCTTAACCAAAGCTCAAGATCAAACATAGATACAAAGTTATTCACTCTAGTATTGTCTAGAAGAACAAAATAACATTAGAGCTGTTAACAAAGTCATTAATATGAGATCAGTATGTAAATTATGGTAAATTTTTACAAGGAGATAGTATGTAGCCAGGAAAACAATAAGAAAGCTTTGTATCTCTTGAAATGGAACAATTCTGAAGGCACATTATGTTCAGCAAGCAAGGTGCAGCAACTATATGTTTCATACAGTAGTCATATGATTATTTGGATTTTTTTAAAGTAAAAGTTTATTTTTTTCATTTTCAAAAAAATGTATGCCAAACACTTATCAGACTATGGTTTGTCTATTATTCTTTCATGTAAAAAAAAAAAAAAAGATTGAAAAACATTGCTTTAAACCAACAGCTGGAAACAGAGTTGGCCAGAGGTTCCCAGGAGGTAATATCAATGAGTAAAGCAGGACAAGAAAAAGAAGCCCACGGTCTTCTACATATTTCTGCTTTGGGCAGAAGTAGGGTCGAAGAAATATGTCATTTTCCCTTTGACTCTATGAAAAGAAAAACAAACAGTGCAGGTGTGACATTAACTGGGAACTGAGATCTGGCCTCTGTGTCGGCAGGATGCTAATAACTGGTGGGGACCCCAGTGAGCGGGAGAGCACGGGCCCTTGTCAAGAGGGCATCCGCTCCCCAGCTCTCCCTAGAAGCTCTGGATCTGATGCTGCCATTGGAAATGTGCACCCAGTGTGACTGTCATACACAATAGCTTTCATTTCACCAGAAAAGATAGAAATCTGGATTTTTATGGGATATTTTCTGAC
Source organism: Galagoides demidoff (assembly GCA_963574575.1). NCBI lineage: Eukaryota > Metazoa > Chordata > Mammalia > Primates > Galagidae > Galagoides > Galagoides demidoff. Next base: position 5,504 of record CAUYQV010081906.1, read on the forward strand.
TTTTAAAAACAGGCAACTAATTGGAAAAAAAAATATCTTCTAAAGACTATGCAGTCTTTGTATGCAGGCAAATGCCATGTCAGCCAAAGAAAACATGCCTGTGGGCTGATTTCAGACCACAGGTTTATAACTTGACATCTCTGATCTAAATTAACTTTCTAATATCTTAGTAAATACCATCGGAGCCCAAAGAGGATTCCAACACAACTGACCTGTTTCTTTTTACCGGGGAAGCTCATTCCTACCAGAGCGATCTTCCCAGTTTGGGGTGGAGGGACTACGGGTAATTAAAGGCATCTTGGCAGTACAGTAAATTAAAAGGGCTCAGTATCCTGGGATAGATCCCACTTGAAGGCTGTTAGTAGTAGCACAGGCAAACTTCAGAGGTCTATTCACATTGGAGGCAGTGAATTATTTTGCTACTGGTCATTAGTGAGAACAAGGAACTCAAATGATCATATAGACACCTGGTCTACGAGGCCCAACACCACCCCACCACAAGAGATATACCAATGCCAAAACTTCGTGATTTTTTAGCCTCAGTCAGAGTTCACGAAGGCAATCCAAGGGAACCGAACCAGCACCTGTATGTGCAGCCCTTGGTCATTATTCAGAGCCACCCTACAGTAGCCTCCTGCAGCATGGTTCAGGGCTAGGAGGAGGCCTCTCAGTCACACCTACCAGGTGTATGTCTTGGCATGAGCTACACATGCACCAATGCTGTGTTTCTGCCACGCTGGGCCACTGTGGTCCACCAAAACATTTAAGATGGTCCTCTGGTATGTCTGGTGACTCTTCCTCTTTATATTAACATCTAGGATATAAACTCTTACGTCACATAAGTAGAATACAATTGAGGAATAATTGCTTCAAGCCCTCTTGAGCCCTAATTTCCTTTCAAATAACATCATCATAGATTTTTATCACTGCCTAGTCCCTTTTCCTTCTGAAGGTACATCATCATCATCTTGATGGAAATAGATGCCCCCACCAAAATGACATGCATTATCTATGTATGGCAGGTCCAAATTCCCCTTCATTCAGCATAGAATTGCGCCTCCATAGACTCTCAGCCACTTCATCCACTCCTTCTAAAAAGATTTTGTTCAGACCTCTTTATCCATCTATCTATAAGAAATAATGGACCATTGGCCAGACAAAAGGAATCCGGAAAATGTCATCTTCCTGACAATCTGTCTGTTTTATCATACTTGTAATGTGTAGAACTCACTACGGATCTCCACCAAGAGCACTTTTCTCTGCACAACAAAAATTTCTATACCTGTAACTCCCTCGCCTCACCATTTTTCTAAAGGGCGTGCACTTACTTCAAGCTGCCCCAGAGGAGTTACAGGATTTGTTGGGACATTACAAGGGCCTTGGGCCTAGGAGGAAAAATCAGAACCGGAGGGATCCTCTAGCATTCTTTACTAGATACATTCATCCTCAGCTTTTCAAAAGTTGCTGGCAGACTGTTTCTCAGGACTGCCAGATCCAGGAGAGCAATAATTGACCCTCAAATTGTAATAAAACACTTAGCTAAGAAATGCTCAAATCCAAGACACATCCGATCTAGCCATAGATTACCTAGAAATTACTTACCAAAGGGGTGGGGGAAAGTTGGCATCCCACTTTTCACCACAGCACTATTTAACATCAGAGACAATGGTAAAATATAAACAAAGTCCCGAAGTAAAGAAAGTAGGACCAAAGAACATTTTCCCAGGGCTGGTGTCATGTAAGTAAAAATGAACATACTCAGGCAAGAAACACCTCAGGGAATATAACACACTGAGCTCTTCTTGCAAAGAAAATTAAATTCGATGACAAAATCCAGTTGATTAAGAAATGAATCAAAATTAGAAATGGAGGAATGGATAAGTAGTGGCAGAGGAACATGTGGTGAGCAATTAATCCATTTCCACATAGAATACTGCTGGGAAACACCCAGAGCCTATAACTGCAGTCAGTCTTTTTTATTTATTATTATATATTTATTTATTATATATTATTTATATATATTATTTATTTATATATTATATATTTATTTATTATATATTATGTTTAATAATCTTATATATTATATATAAATCCTTTCATATATTTATTTTTAATTTAATTTATTTTTCTTTAGATGCCAGGTCTCCCTCTACGACCCAGGCTAGTCTTGAACTCCTGGCCTCCAGCAGTTCTCCTGCCTCAGCCTCCCCATGTGCTAAGATTAAAGGTGTGAGCCACTGTGCCCTGCCAGTAAATCATGACAGTTAAAAATATAGTATCACATAAACATGGCAAAGAGAGAGGCAGATGACAAGAAACAGAAGAGTGCTGAAGTCCTCATCTTTCACGGCAGTCAGCCAACTGGTCCTGTCGAAAACCGAAACATTCAGTTGAGACCAAAAAATTAAATAAGAACAGCTTTGACCTCTCCTTAAAAACACAAAACAAAACAACAACAACAACAATATAACCCTCCTTTTTAACTTTAGAGAGTTTGGGTTTTGTTTTTTTTTTCTTTTTTTGGAGTTCATGGGGAAGGAAGATACTTGAAGTCCAGCAATTCTGTCTCTTCTATTAAGTAAATTCAATATTATTACTTTTAATTTTCAAGTGCAAGTCCATCCATCCATCCAATTGTCTTTCTCATGTGCATTCTCTATGAATGGTGACGACTGGAGGGTACGATGTGGCAGTCCAGATGCCTCTAACTGTACATGGGTATAGAAAGATGGCTAGAGTGAAACTCCAATAGTACTCAGGCCTATTTCTTGGTGATGGAAGTTGAAGTGATTATTTCTTTTTGTTTTGTTTTGTTTTGTTTTGTTTTTAGAGACGGAGTCTCACTTTATCATCCTTGGTAGAGAGCTATGGCATCACAGCTCACAGCAACCTCCAACTCCTGGGCTTAGGCGATTCTCTTGGCTCAGCCTCCCATGTAACTGGGACTACAGGTGCCTGCCACAATTCCCGGCTATTTTTTGTTGCAATTTTGCTGGGACTGGGTTTGAACTCACCACTCGGTATATGGGGCCAGTGCCCTACCCACTGAGCCACAGGCACTGCCCCTCATTGCATTTTTCAATGTTACTTAAAATTTTCTGAGCATCTACTCTTCTTACAAAAAGACTTTCCCTATATAAAAATGGAGAAATCAAATTTTAAATGAACTACTTGACCCTGAGTTTCCTCAAGTATGAAGGAATCATCTAGCACCTGTGGTGTTTTTCACACTTTTGGCTTGAATTCTACCACTGGAGCTACAAAGCTCCAATCTTGTGCCCTTCCCCTGCCCTCTTCGCCCCCAGGATTTGGGACCTAACTTTTGCTTTTGGAGTCCTAGTCATTCTCCAAGTTTCCCGGAGGAAGCCAGGCCCCAGTTTTGGCTGCCTGTGCCTCCTTCCTTCTTTGAGCCTGGTATCGTCCTTTAGCGTGAGTGCTGTTTATCTTTCTCAGAAATTAATTTAACAGACCCCTAGGGTTTGTTCACAATTGCTTTTTTGTGATCAACTAGAAATTATTTATCTATTCTGACACTCTGTTTGGATACCAAGGTTTCAATTAATTTTTCCATTTTAATAATACTACAGAATCTCCCAAAGATTGTCATATATAGGAAAATTGATGAACCCATATTTTATATTATATTCTATATTCTAAATATTTTTATATTTACATAGCAACGTGTGGAGAGATATTTTGTAAATATTTTGTAAACTTTTTAAATGAATATTTTGTAAACAAGGGTATAGTTAGCTACAGTTTCTCATTTTCCATTTGTATGTATACATACATACTTTTGCCATGCCCTGTACATAGAGTATAAAATTAGAAAGATCTTTGAGAACTGGCTACCCAGCATCCAAATCCCTGCCTTTGGGGAATTCCTTGTGGTATGAACCTTTGCTCCACGTGTCCATGGATACTGACAAGTCCAACAGTGTCACACACGCTGCATCTCACGGCTGTCCTGACCAAGACTTGCCCAGCCACTCAAACCACTTTGAGATTAGAATGTAGGAAAATAGATAACGTGAGTAGAGAATTTATTTTGGTGGCAGCAGCCGTAGCAATAGCCCCTGGAAGCCACGCCATCGGTAGCATCCCTGTCTGTGCTGATGGAGACAGGTGAGTGAGCGGCAGCCTCTATTGGTTAGCCTGGGCTCAGATTCCAGCTGTTTAGTCTCCCTTTGTTCCTGTTTTCAAAGCTGGGCATCTTGGTCTTTCTGGTAATTCTGTGGGCTACCAATAATCTTTCGATAAATTTTTTCTGTTTCGGTCAGCTTGCAGCCATGTCTACTGTACACAATTTTAAAACCTTGACTGATCCAGTAGTGTGCTATGTGTCTATCTGTTTGCATTTGAGATTACTGGCATAGGATCCCAACCTAAAGCAGTCGCATACCAGTGGGGGAGGCGGTGAGGGATGGTTTGTTTTCACCTGTTTCTGATCCTACCCCCTTGAGTTTGGGGCTGTTTAAATGCAAATTCTGATCATTGTCTGTATCTGCTCATTCTGCCTATTCTTGCTGACAACCTATTTTGTTTGTTTGTTGTTACAGAAGGAGTCCTCCATTATCATTTTCTAATAATTCATGCAAGAAACATTTATTGTACTACATGTTATCCTAGGATTTGAAAATAAAGAGAAACACTAGCTCTTAATGCCAAAGAGTTCAAATTCTAGTGGGAAGATAGATAAAGTGGCAAGGTGGGCAAGATGGAGAACGATGGGCGTGAAGTGTTACAGAAGTAGAAAGGAAGCCCACAGAAG
>CAUYQV010081910.1:0-30803 GCA_963574575.1 Galagoides demidoff
TGGGACCACAGGCGCCTGCCACAACGCCTGGCCATTTTTTGGTTGCAGCCATCGTTGTTGTTTGGCGGGCCCGGGCTGGGGATTCGAACCCATCACCTTAGGTGTACGTGGCTGGCGCCCTAGCTGATTGAGCCACAGGCGCCGAGCCCACAGCCCTATTTAGAAACTAATTCATAGCTTTTATAGGAATGTCATAACCTATTATAGCCTTAGAATATGGGAAGGAGGTGGGAGAGAGGAGGTGAAGGGGGTGGATGGTGATTGATGGGGTCACCTCTATGATTTATCTTACAAGGGTACAAGTGAATCTTTCTAAAAGCAGAGTATGAATGTCTTAACTCAATAAGAAAATGACATGAAGGTTATGTTAACCAGTTTGACAAGAGTATTTCAAAATGTATATGAAAACAGCACACTGTAACCCATGACTGCATTAATGTACACAGTTATGTTATAAGAAATAAAAGAATCATATGGTCTTTGTTTTTTATTTTATTTATGTGGTAAATTGCATTTATGGATTTACATATGTTGAACCAACCTTGAATCCCTGGGATAAAATCTACTTGATCACAACGTATAATTTTTTTAATGTGTTGCTATATTCTGCTTACTGTGAACTTACTAAATATTTTTGCATTAATATAATATAATTCATTAATGATATTGGCCTATAGTTTTCCCTTTTTATTGGGTCCTTTCCTCATTTTAGAATCAGGGTGATAATTGCTTCATAGAACATGTTGAGGAGAATTCTTTCCTTCTCTATGTTTTGGAACAGGTTATGTAATATAGATACTAGTTCCTTTGAAGATTTGGTGAAACCATCTAGTCCAGAGCTTTTCCTTTTTGGAGAATTTTGTATTATTGATGCAATTTAAGTTCTTGATATAAGTTTATTCAAAATTTCTAATTCCCTGTATACAGAAACAGTACACTGTACCCTATGATAGTATTAATGTGCACTGCTATGATTTAATTAAAAAAAAAAACAATAACAAAATTTCTAATTCCAGAAATTTGAAAATGTAGAAGAAATGGACCAATACTTGGAATCATACCACCTTCCTAAACTCAACCAGGAAGTTTAATCTTTTTATTATAAAATAGAATACGGATACTGATGCCACACAAAACCCCACTCTTGAAATCATCATCTAAATCAAGAAGTAAATTATTTTCACTTATCCCAAGAAGTCCCTCTATGTGCTCTGCTTATCTCAAACACTTCCTCCACTTACTACAAAGAAGTAATCACTATTCTTGAGTTTTATACACTCACTTCCTCATGATTGATTCATTGTAATTTTTCCAGCCAAATGTGCATCCCAAGCCACTATAGACTATTCACATCCAATAAATTTTATTTTTTTATCTATATATTGTTCCTACCCACTTTTTTCTTTAACATTGATCTGTGAAGAACTCAAGATGTTTGGTCCATCCAGCCCCCCAGTCTGGAGCCTGCTGATGCACATGCATGATATAGTTCAGCACATTCCTCTATCTTCTTTATTTTCTGTCCTATATTTCCAATTTCCAGCAATTTGGCAGCTGGTCTGGAGGCTTGATCACACTCAGGGTCATTACCTTTAGCAAGACTGTAGGTGGTATGGTTTTTCTATAAAATGAAACATGATATTTGGTTTTCTCTTTCTATTATGATATAAGCAGTTATCGAGGCTCAAGAATGGCAGCAGCCATTTCTTCAAAGACACCTCGTTTCAAGACCACACTTTCAGTGCATCGCGACTGAACTCATTCTTGTTCTAGACTTTATCATGCAGCAGTCTTACTCTCCATATCCATGAGTTCATGCTAATACTTCCAATTCAAATTCAAGGCTACAAAGTTGTTTGTATTTCTGTTTTTGTTTTTTGTAGCTCAATTTTTTCTGGATTATACCTACATGCCCTCTTCCACACAGAATATCCTGGCTCTGAAGGAGACTGGGTATAACAGAATTAGAATATACCATAATTACTCACTTTATCTCAAATTGTATATACAATAGTCTCAAAATAATAATACCAGCACCACCAATAATTTCTAACACTAATTAAAAAAATTTTCAGAGCCAAGTGTGGTGGTAAAATCTTCCACTCACCTTTACAGGTGGAATACGCCTACAATGTAAAGCATACACTCGATACATGCTATACTCTCTCTTCACACTCATTTAGTACTAGTTCTACAAGTAAGCCACATGTTAAATCCTCACCATCAATCCTATGTCAATATCTCCCTAGTCCCTTTAGTTTCAGAAGTTTGTTCTCTAGGAAAATCTTTAAGGATTCATAAGATCTTCCATGTTTTTTTTTCTTTTCCTCTCTTTAATAATAATTTACACTTTTTATACCCAAAAGACAGTTTCTCTGGATTTAAAAGATTAGCTCACATTTATCTTTTTTTGGGTGTCTAAAATATGTTATTCCTCTTTCTCTGGCATAAAGAAAGCAATACTGTTGAAAAGTGTGATGATAATCTAATTGTGTCCCTTATCAGCCATTTGCTGTATTTACCTTGAAGCACAAAGGATTTTCTTTTTTCTTTAAAGACCAGTAATTTTATTAGACTATGTCTTGATATTTGTCATTTGGGGTCAATATTCTCAGGTATAATTGTCACTCTTTCAAAATGTTGTATTAAATCTTTTTCAACTTTTTTAAGAGTATTTCCTATAATTATAGTTCTTAATAATCATTCAGTTCCCTTGTTTTAGTTTCCTTATTTAGGACTCCCTTTATTTGTAGGTCAGATCTTTCCCCATTTTCAATCTTTATCATTTTATCTCTTTATTTTTGGTAGATTTTTTAAATGTTTCTCTTTTATGCCTTTTTCCCTTAAGGCACTATTTGTTGTGTTTATTTCCTCTTGTCTCACTTCTTATTTAAACTTCATTTCTGGAAAAAAATTCATTTCTAATTTTTACATAAGTGCTGTCACCATATCACCTCATATCTGAGTTTTTCTAACTGTGATTTTTTTTATTCTTTCATGCTTTATTCCTTGTTCCTGACATTGTATTCTAAAATAGTTACAGTTTTCCTCTATTCTCTGATTATATCATTCTGATGTGTTTTTTGTATTTGCAGAAATGTTAGTCTATTCATTTTTTTTTTGTAATAACGTTGCATGAAATTTCACATCCAAGTTTTGGTTATGACTTTTTAATATGAAATTAATTTTTCTGAACTTTTAGAAGGATGAAATGTTCAGGAAAGCTTTTCTAACTTTCAAGAAGCCCCTTCTCTGTTCTTCTTTGGTGCTGTCCAAAAATGTGGTGGTTGGCTTTCTCCTACTTCCTAGCTCTCTGTTCTCCTCCTTCCCTTTTTTCTAGATCTTCTCATTACTTGTATCAATTGTCTTGATCCTGCTTGTCCTGTTTTTATTCTATTCCAAGCAGTTTCTTCCTACACTGGGCCTCTGTCCTAGAAGAGAATTCTTGCAAGTCAGTATCAAAGGGGAATCTAGGGATAAACTTGCTCCACATCCTTCAGCATAGACCATGAATCACTGGCACTCATCCAATCCTAGATTGGGAAAACCCTCTCAGGATTTACTGCAGTTCTCAAATTGGCCTGCTCACAGTACAGGGAATTCCTGGGGGCTCTCAGTTCTCCTGTTCTCCACTGCCAGACCTTCTATTACTTCCTTCTACTTTCTCCCAAAGGATATTGATGCTGTGCCAGTCTTAGGTCAAGGGGTTTGTCCTCATACTATCTTTGGTGTTTGTGGGTAAAGCTTATCTCCTAGTTTTGTGGTAATATTGCTAATAGGTTTTCAGTTTTGCTACCTAGCTCTTCTGTCTACTTTTATGTAAGGATTTGTAGATATTCACAACAATGCCTTCACTGCCACCATAATTCCAGGATCACTTAAACTATTTTAAGCAGTTTTTTGCCATTTACAACCAAGACAATATTGACTAATGCATGCCCCAATCATTCATCTCCTTAAAAGCTTCCCTATATACATTAATATACATATTTAATGTCAAACCATTAAATTAAATGAAAATAGCCTAATGATAATTTTAAAAGCTTATAGGTAACTAAGATCCCAGTTGATTGACATGAAATGATTGTCTAAAAGTGAACTACTAATGGTCTTTGTCTTTTAGTAAATATTCCTGGGTTTTGTTTTTGTTTTGTATTCTTGTTTTAAAGAAAAATGCCTCGCAGCAGATTTGCACATTTTCTCTAGCATAAAGCCCATGTTCTAGTTCTGTTAATCAATAGATCTGAGAACACAATTTCAAACCATCTTAAATTACTTTCCTTATATAATTGTTTGCAATAACTCTTTCATCTATCAATTAAACAAAGGGAAGTAAACTGAAACCTTACTCTAAGTCTATCCCTAGAAACAACTTTATAAGAATGTATCCAGGAACTGACCCTCTGCAGACATGGTTCAAAATTGTCTGGCTTTATATTAAGTTATGGTAAGACTTTAGTACGAAATATGAACTAATTTTGAGAATTATTAATGAGTTTAATAAGAGAATGAGTATGCCATTGGTTCAGTTATTATTAAGTTATCATTTAAAGTAACTTGAAATAAATTCAATTATCCTAAAGTGAAGGTCCCACCAAGTGGGGGGGGGGGGGGAACCTGCAGCCGTATGGAAACTTGTGGTCTTCTAGGCCCTTAAGTGTGGTCTTTGGACTGAATCCAAATTTTACAGAACAAAATCTTGTATTAAAAGGGATGCAGCACCAAAACTACAGTTTTTCTTGGTTCCTTTGGTGCTTAAAAAAGAACAATCATGAAATCAGAAGGCTACAGGCTCCCCACCAGTGGTAGGCTATCTCTTAACAATGAGCCAAAAATAGTCACCATTGCTCTCTATTAAAAAATAATAATAATAACTTACACAGTGAAAGTTTATAAGCCTCTACCATTTCAAATTCAGAAACATCTGAATAATACTGTTGGGTAAGATTGAGAGCAAAGCCATGTAACTACTCCAAATCTCTGCTTTAGTTAGTTAAGAGAGTTTCATAGTTGCAGTAATTCAACAATCATGAGATTATGCACTCCTCCATGAATATATTACAGGGGGTTTCTCATAGGCTTTAGTTAAAAGGAGCTACACAGAGATATAAGGAATAACAACACACTGCTCCCTCTCCTTCACAACAGAATACTCCAAAGACCTCTCAAAATACACATGTCTCATTACATTATCTCTTGCACACTTCCACCTTTATTTGCAGTGTTGAGACACTATATAGCTTCTTGTTAACTTTGCCCTTTTTGCTTAGGGCAAAGCCTCACCTTTTTTAAGATCTCTGCAGCAACTACCACAATAAATCTCTGCCTGCTGGGCCATCAAATCGAGATGCCTTGTGAAAAAGCAATGTTTTTCTTTTTCAGCTCCTCATTCACATTCCATGATGTGCCATACACAAGGCAATTTTTATTTTTAATGCTTGCCTATTAAATTAAAAGAAAAGGGATAGTAGTAGATAGAAAAGATTGAAGCAACAGGATCTTTGTGAGAGTGGCTTTTTCTAATTTGGGGATATTAAAAAAGGAAAAATATAAACCCTAACTCTTCTAAGAAAAGCACAGAAGGAAATGGGGCTTAATACCAAGAAAATTATGTTTTAAACACTTGACTTATTTTCTCCCATTTTAATGTACTGAATTATGTTGAAGAGCTCGTAGAAAACTTTTGAAAACCATCTTCTATGTTATTAAATGAAAACTAATTTCAGCCCCTCATGCATGTAAACTGAGCCCAGCATATGATAAGGACTCAATAAATATTAGCTATGATCACTTATATCATTATCACTGACAAACTTAGCTATATGTCTTTCTTTTCATCCTTCTTGGAGACAAAGCAATCCAAACTATTTTGATTCCAGCTACTCACCAACTCAGGCCCTTGCCTCCTCCCGTCTCTTTCTTTTTTTTTTTTTTTTGAGACAGAGTCTACGTCACCCCCAGTAGAGTGCTATAGTGTCACAGCTCACAGCAACCTCCAACTCTTGGGCTTAAGAGATTCTCTTGCCTCAGCTTCCCAAGTAGCCGGGACTATAAGCACCCACTACAACAACCAGCTATTTTTGTTGCTGTTGTTGTTGTTGCAGTTGGTTAGTTGGCCTGGGCTGGGTTCAAACCCCACTACCTTTGGTGTGTGTGGTTGGCACTGTAACCATTGTGATACAGGTGCCAAGCCCCCGTCTCTTCTCTACTGGCTGTTCTCTGCTATGATCCTAGTTAGTTCTAATTCCAAACCCTACTCTTTACCGCCCTTCTATCTACCACTCTACTTTTTATCTTCCTTTTAAGACCAAGCTGGTTCTAATTTCTCACTATCTACTCACCTCACAGCCTACCAAAATGTAATGGTTCATCAGAGAAAGAGAAGCTAACAGTGGCGGGGATGTAGTTCTGAATTTGGATCACTCTGCAGCCAGATGGCAAGAAGGGCTTCCTCTAGTGTTAAGTGGGTACAGAAAGCCTCTGGCAAGCCACAGCATGGCAATTACCTGTGGTGACTTGGAATGGATGGCAGCTTGATGGAATGCAATAGGTTTTGTGATATCGTTGGCATTTGTGAAATATGGAAGAAACAGTAATTGTAAGAACTGGGGGATTTGTTTGGTGGTTGCTAAGTGTTATTGATGCACTGAAGAAAGAAAATGACAAGCTCAATTCAACCAATTAAGCCACTTAAGGCAAAATGGGAAAATCAGAAGGTTCCCAGGGCAGTGTTCGCAGAGGCCTTCCTCTCTTTTAGCCATAGGACAGACTATGCTGAAGACCGGGCCTCCATCCTAACTGTAAGAGTGGAGATGTTGAGATAAGCCTGAGTGCACAGCCCCTCTAAGTCCCCTACATCATCAGGGAAGGAATGAGACTCGGAAAGCTTGCAGTAGCCACACATTCCCCCTTGTTAGAGGATGGTAGATGATGCTACACTGCCCAAAAGACTATGCAGAGGCCGCGACGTGGGCAGATGCTACCCAAGACAATACACACCCTCCTCAAGATCTGTTCGTCTTTCCTTTCTCCCCAAGATGAATAGCTAGAGTCCAGGCTCAGCACAACTCTGGCTAAAGGAGGAAAGGAATGAATAATCCCTGAAAGAGCTGTAAGACAGGGCTAATATATAATAGGGAAATCCAGGAGAGCATCTCATAAGTGCTGCTTCTGGAGAACCCAACCTGAGACCAATATAGACATACGTGTGGAGGACCCCAAATTGAGTGTGGGCATAATAAAGAAGGGTACTAGGAGAATGACTGAACTTGGAATGGCTCAAACCTAATCTTCCACTGTCTTTTCTCTTCTCCTAATACCAATCTAGCAAATAGTAAATAATACATGTTTGTAGAAAGGATTAAAGGATAAGCACACATCATTTACATCATAAACTATTTCCAAAACCTATCAATAAAGAAAACTTTGCTTTTTCTAAATTACTATTTTTTCTGTCTGATTATATTACGAATTCATGTGAATTACACAAACTTAGAAGGACAAACGTGTCAGGCTCTGCAAGCTTGGGTGGCAGCAAATCACTCACGCTACCTCAAGAAGAATGAAGTTGTTGTAAGGAAACATATGGAAGCAGTGGAAACAGGAATCACACGGAAACCCTGCCTAGCCTTCAACGGAGCCTCGCCGAGGACAGAACGCAGCTCATAAACTGAAATGCTCCATAGTCTCCAGGCTTAAATAATCTTGCTTGTGCTCCACAGCAAAAGGCAGCAGAACATCTGCTACAGTGACTCAGTCCTCTGGCCCCTGTTCCTGCTACTCATACAACTGACCGGCTTCCTCACATTCATAACTTTGTCTCCAACCTCAGGATCCTCTCTCAGTGTGTCTCTTTGTTCTTCTGCCTCCACAGTGAAATCTAAATATAAGTAAATATATATATCACATTCAAACATTCAATAAGATAGAATTTTATTGGTCAGAAAAACTTTCTATTTTAGCAGAGTTTTTTGAACTAGACACCTTAACCATGATTGAATAGTTCTTCTGACCGATGACCACGTCTCGTCTGGCCGCAGGGAAGAGGGTAGTTGCTTCATCGGCAGTTGATGACCAACAAGTGCATGCCCACACCTGGATGTAAAAAGAATCTAAGAAATGCAGCACCTGGCTGAGGGCTGACTCCTGGCAATAACCCCATGCCATGAAACGAGAAAATAAATTTTTAGTATGCAATTGGTCATCTCTGCCCATCTTTTCTAGCTTGTTTGTGGTGTTGTCTGTTCATTAACTTGTTCATTTGTTTTTAAATAAAGAAGAAGAAAGCAGGGGAGCTCCCAGAGCAGAGTTTAAGTAAATTGAAGGAGATAGTTTCTGTGTGGAACTAATAAGGATTATGGAGAGTGCATTAAAATGAATTGTCTGGGCAAAGCAAAATAGCTTAGCGTAATTAGAAAAAGCTGGACTAAAACGGTCAGGGTCATTTGCATTAAATCCTGGTTTTGTCTTCAACAGTAATGTGCTTTGGAAAATGCGGGGAGGGTTATCTATCAAGATAATCTAGGACAGTAGTTTTTCAAACCATGCAGGTGCTTACTCAACCCCCTCCCCACTCTCATGGCTATTGCAACATGATTTCCATACCAGAATTCTTTCAGAAGACAGGAAGGGTGCAATGGGAAAAAACTTCACAAAACTTTTAGATAAACTCACTACCACTCAACCATCCCATCCTGTTTAGAATAACTGGACTAGACAGAATCCCAGGTAACACTCTGATTCCTTTCCAGCATACAAGCTTCAAAGGTAATAAGATTGTATATGTATTACAAATTCTTTGAAGATCATTGTAAGACTATTTGAAGAACTTCTAAAAAGAACCTGAAGTGGGCAAAATATATAGCCAGAGAAAATATCACTGACCAACAAATACATGACGAGTGATAAACCTCACATGTAGCTAGAGAAAGGTAAATTAAAACAATATTGTGGCCGGGCACGGTGCCTCACACCTGTAATCCCAGCACTTGGGAGGCCGAGGCAGGTGGACTGCCTGAGTTCATAAGTTCAAGAACAGCTTGACCCAGAGCAAGACCCTGTCTCTAAAAAATGGCTGGGTGTATAGCAGATGCCTATAGTCCCAGCTACTTGGGAGGCTGAGGTAAGAGGGGTGCTTGAACCTAGAGGTTGAAGTTGCTATGAGCTGTGACACCATGGCACTCTGCCGAGAGTGACACAATGAAACTCTGTCTCAAAAAAACAAAAACAATATTGAGATTGAATTATTTAGTCATCATGCCACAATTAAGAAGTCTGATAATAAATAATGTCAAAGACATGAAAAGCAATGTGGTAGTAACTATTAAAATACTAAATGTGCATAGCTGATTACTGAGCCACTTCCACCCCATAGTACATAATAGAAAGACATGTGTAAACAGACACACACACGCAGGTCTGCACTGCAACATACTGCAACATACTTCATAACAGTGAGAAGTTAAGAAACCATCCGAACATCATAACAGTATAGCTGGGATCCCTAAGGCACATCAAATGAGGGGCAAATTAATTAAACACTATGATACTTAAGTCAAAATTTTTTAAATATACAAAGTGACACTTTATATTTCCAAGTTTCTGTGCATAAATATGTCAAGGAAGCCTGGAAGGATCTCTGGGGAATGGAGGGGAGGAAACAATTGGAGAAGTGGCCAAAGGAAATTTATTCTATGGCTTGCCACACAACCAACTCCAGCTCTAACACTTGGAAGCCAGCACCACATAGTGGCCCGGAGCACAGGCTCTGAAGTCAGGGCCTGGATTCCAGTACCAGCTCTGCTCCCTCCTTTGTCAGTTTGTATAAACTGTCTTACTGTTCAGTAGTACCTCAGTTTGTTAACCTGGAAAATGGGGGCAACACTGATCCATATCATATACTCATAAGGATTAGACATGAAACACGCTTAGGACAGTAGCTGACACACTATAAGCACTTGACAAATATTAGATATTACTATCAACATTTTAAGAGCCAGCCATGAACCAATCGATGACTTAGGTTAAATTTTGGGGAGAGAATCCAAGCAGCACAGTTGGAGTGAGGGCTTCACTGCTCCTTGTCATATTGCTCACATATAGCCACAGAATCATCCCTTACGACAACCTCAGGGCCTTCCAGGATCCAGCCTTGGCCGGCCTCATCTGACCTCTTTCACCATGAACCACTAGTAACTCATAAAAGAACAAGAGAAAGGACATAGCATTCTAACATTTGTCACAAGACCTGGCCATTGTTTCTGTATTTCATTATCACCAGATTCTCCTTTTTTAAACAACCCCTTTTTCCCTTGAACCTTTTGAGGGGGTTCCTGGTCCTTGTAACCAAAGAACCTAGAATAGGACAACTCCTTCAAGTAAATGGGTTATACATAAAACATCCTCATACTCGTTATTTACGCACTGAGTGTTTCACAAATGACCAATTACACATAGGTATGACAACGAAGAAAAGTAAAAGCAGAAAGCCAGGTCCTTCTTCATGGTTCAAAAACAGAAAAGATGTTCTGGTTAGTAAAAGCAAAGTTTTATTCAGATGTTAATCGCAGCACCCTTTGCGTGAGAATCTGTTTCATTACCTTTCCAAATTCTATTCTCTACCCATTAAATTGAGCCCTGAAGGGACTTCGATTTTGCAATATTTCATTAGTTACAATGTTAACCTGAAAGTCAAAACTATATTTTGTTTTTAAGTATTCTATAATTTTAATTTCTCAGAAATTTAAACCGTGTTTCCTTACAGCCTGATATAAAGTGAATTTTCTGTCTATTTTCTGGGATGATAGGAATGGTTTTGGCATCCCCTACCTGTGCAAACCTACGCATAACCTGCTCTGTGGCCAATTTGCCCATACCAAAGAAATAAAAATACTTCTCCCTGGAGTCAGCAATTGGCAGCTTCTCTGCCTCAAGGACATCATCTGTGTCTTTTTTAACTCAATCAACTCAGCACCACGCCAGTGCCCTGCACAGACAGATGCTTCATAAATGCTTTTGAATCGACTGAGACAGCCAGAAAATGCAATGTCTTCTCTCCCCATTTTTCCTGCTGCCCAAAGCGGGAATCAGTAGGAACATGTTGAGAGAGAGCATGATAAAGGCAGAACTTAGATGCTAAGCCTAGTATTTAAAATAATAATGAAATTTTCTGAGAAGATTCTTGCTAAAATCCACATGTATTTGGATAATCCTGCTAGGAAATATTACAGGTGATAAATTGAACACAATCACATTTCCCTCAGGTTCCCAGGAACACTTCATCCATCCCAGTGTGGTAGCCAGAAATCAAAAAAAGAGGGGTAGAGAATTAATAACTGCACATTTTTAAGAATTTAATGAAATATATATGACAATTTCAGGCTTCCAATAAAAATTATTATCCTTCGGTTGGTACGTATGATCTCCAGAGGACAGTAACATTCTATTACATCCCAAAATTCTATAAAGTTGTTAGTTATCTCCTATGAGAAACCATCCTCTATTGACAAGAGATAGGATGGATAGTCTATTAGCTGAAATGAATCCATAAATAAATTTCAGTTTGAAAGCTCTGGTGGAGTCAGTTACCCAGATCAGAAGTTTAAAATTTGTTATTACAGGACTTTCAAAATTTTAGATAAGCATTGCTGAATCCCATGAGCACATGAGAACCAGCTTTACTCTCATCTTGCAGGACTTGTGATCGATTACAAATTGTGTAAAGAAACTGACGAAAAGCGAGTGGTATAGTCATGTCTTCCTTTAAGGGCTATAAAGCTACTAAGATGTAAGCCTGAATTAAAACCCTGACAATGAACTCTTCTTTTCTAAAAGGAAATAAATTATGTCTAATGTGTTTTTTCCATATATGCGTGAAGTTTTGAAACATATACCTATATTTGTACATATGCGTGAGATTGATATATTACATGTATATATGTACCTATGAAAAAATAGTCTTTAAAGCCTTTTCATTTAAGATGAAGTAAAAATAAAGTAAATTGCTCCATCTGCTGGCTATATTTGGAAACAGACTCTAATTCTAAGCTCCAAGGAAAATTGGCAAGAATTGAGAGCTACAGTGAGAGCTACCAAGTATCAGAAAAACCTACATCCAGTAGCTTTGCTGACAATGAAAAGTGTGAGCGTGCCACTATTCAAAGCCTTGAGGGGTCACTAGAAAGCGCTCAATATTGTAAAACTATAGATGTTCAATCTCCATCTCGGTTCCACCAAATTTTTGTTGTTGTTGTTTTTTGAGACAGAGTCTCACTTTGTTGCCCTCCGTAGAAGGGCATGACGTTACAGCTCACAGCAAACTCCGCTCTTGGGCTTAAGAGATTCTCTTGCCTCAGTCTCCCAAGTAGCTGGGACTACGAGCATCCGCCACAATGCCTGGCTATGTTTTTGTTGCAGTTTGGCCCAGGCGGGTTCGAACCTGCCACTCTCAGTATATGGGGCCGTTGCCCTACTCACTGAGCCACAGGCACAGCCCCCAAATATTTCTTCCCCTTGGTGCTAAAATATTCAGAGAAAACATTATCTACGCCACACCCCATATTTAGTATTTAAATAATACTAAATTTCAACAATGTAAAATCCAAAGGTCATTCACACAATTGTCAGGGACATAGCATCATGGCTCATCCTTTGGTAGAAGTTCGCAACTCAACAAATGTATAAATCCTTTTAGCCAACTTGATGCTGAGTAACATATAATCAATTTGGATACACTTTAACAAAACGAAGAGAGTCTCCAAATTTGGGATTTGAGTCCTGTTGAGCCCTACCTCTTAGCTGAGCTTCATAGTTATTTTTTTCAGCTTTAGTCTAGAGCTTTAAAAAAAGAAAGAAAGAAAGAAAGAAACAGATCCAGCCAGCTTGCTGGCTCACACGTGTAATCCTACCACTTTGGGAGGCTGCACTGGGTCAGTTGATTAAACTCAGAAGTTGGAGATCCCATCTCTACCAAAAATAGAAAAACTAGCCAGGTGTTGTCACCGGTGCCTGTAGTCCCAGCTACTTGGGAGGCTGAGGCAAGAAGATGTCTTGAGCCCAAGAGGTTCAAGTTGCTATGAGCTATGACACCACAGCACTCTACCCAGGGCCACAGAGTGAGACTCTGTCTTAAATAAACAAATAAATAAATAAATCCAGGCTGCAGCTTTCAGCAACATCATTTATTTTGTCATTCAAAACATAAAATGTTGCCCTATATGCTCCTCAATAACTAGTCCTCTTGCTGAGCCTGATGTCATACTTTTCTCTTTCACTGGGAAGCAAGTGAGAAGTCTTGCTATGTAAAGATGTTTGAAAACTACCCAGTATTAATATTCACTCCCTACTAATTTTTCTAACTTATTCAATAGCTGTTAAATTTGAAACACTTTATCGTTGTTCCATTCACTACACTAAACCACATCTTGAAGAATTCAATGGCATGTTCATGTGACTGATTTGAACTTGGGCTTTGTTGTTTATGATGCCACTGGAGCTCATCGACTGTGCTGCATTCAATACAGAGAGCACATTACTCTTTACGCAGTAATAGCTTCTTGTGAGGCTCTGGCTTAGTGTAGGACTGTGGTTTATCTGTAAAATCTTTTTCTTCCCTAGCATATTTTTCACGTTGTGAACCTGAATCATTTTTCTATTCTATTGTGAAGTACTAAAGTAACTTGTATCTCATTGCAAAGAAGAAAATCAACTTATCTTTTGACAAAGTCCAAGTTTTATATTGAAGGTGAACTATTGTACGCTGTTTTCCAACCGGATGTGACAATGAAGGACAAATGGTCTTGTCAATGACTATTTTCAAGGTGATTTAATCTTTCCCAAGAAAACAAGTTATATTTAGCAATTACTTTGGGGGAAAGGGAATTTTTTTGCTTACTATTTTTCTCTACCATGACATTTTCTTACTTTCTTTGTATGTATTATTTGAAATCTATTAATCCAATAGTTCTTTGAATATACAATTCCACCCAACAATTTAATAAATGTTACTAATATCTACTTTCCAGGAACTTATAGGGAAAAATGGGGGAAAAAAAAAACCAGCTAGTACAATACAATGTGGTGGAAGCAATAGTGGAGACAGACTACAGACGAAGGCCATTGCTGTGTCCTTTAAAGACTGATAAAGACATCAGAGAGGAGGTAACTTGGGCTGAGCTGGCCCATGAAGGACAGACCAAAAATCACCACCTGGCAAAGGACAGATGGGGAAGGGATTTCAGGCAAAGAAAAAGCATGTGAAAAACTCAAGATGTGAAAGAATGTGTAAAGTTTCCTCTTCTCAATTCCCAGTTCCTGTGACATTTTACATGAAAAATTCCACATGGAGAACTGATTTTCTAATAATGCTAAATATAAAATAAGCCCCCTTATAAACTAGAGAAAATTTAAAACTTTATAAATGAAATATCTTTCAGTAAGCATATCTTCAAATGTAAAATCTTCATGACCAAAACATATACATATATATATTCAACTGCATTTTTATAAATGTTTTCAGTTTTTGACATATGGTCAGTGGAAGGGACTAAGAGGGTATAAGGACCCTGAAAGAATAATTAGGTGCCATACAACAGCATCAGAAAGAGCAGTTTTAGGCAAATTCTTGTGAAGTTAGCTGGCCCCCTAAAAAAAACTAGCTTTGCTTTGTACTCAAAATAATCTATAGTCAGGTTGGATAGCAGGGCTGTAACCCTGTCAATGACTTTATTTCCTGGAAGAAAATAGGTAATTACTCGTTCTTTTTGCTTTTATTAGGATAGACACAATTGGGAATTTCTACATTTATTTTCATAGGAAGTTTCACCTGATTCTCAGCATGTGGCACCCTGTGCTATTGCAATTTCGATTTAATGATGAGGAAATGAATAGAAACAAGGGCTAAATACTCCTGGAAATAAATGCATGCACTTTAGAGCCACTGAGTGATTGGAAGGTTTGACAACTTAGAGCAGGAGGGCCCCACGTTCACGCTGCATGAGATACATTGGCAGCATTCCATGAGCATGAAATCTGCATCTGATTTCCACCAAATTTCCCTGTGAGTGCAGGGGTGCAGGAAAGAAATATAAGTAGCTTAAACATATCTGAATTTTTTATGAGGAAAATTTCAAACATATGCAGAAGAATAAAAATTATTACCAACATGGACAAGGTTGTTTCGCCATTACCTCCCCAGTCAAGATCATTTTTGAAGCAATTCCCAGCCACCAGATTATTATTTCTATAAACATATTAGTATAGATGTCTGAAATATAACATTCTTGAAAAACAAAACCACAGTACTATCAAAATCTTTTTGAAGTACCAGAACTTTATGACATCTATATCTGATTCATGTGCTATATAATTACTAAATAATTCCCACATACATATATCTTGTTTGTTTTCATAACTGAAAAGAAACTCTTATTAGCTGATAAGAGTATTAATAATAAAGTATTTGTAGAGTACATATAGAAAGAATATGGGCCACGTGTGGTGGTTCATACCTGTAATCCTAGAACTCTGGGAGGCTGAAGCGGGAGGATTGCTTGAGCTCAGGAGTTCAAGAGCAGCCTAAGCAAGAGCAAGACCCGTCTCTACTAAAAATAGAAAAATTAGCCTTGGCCTTGTGGAGGGCGCCTGTAGTCCCAGCTACTCGGGAAGCTGAGGAAAGAGAGGATCGCTTGAGCTCAAGAGTTTCAGGTTGCTGTGAGCTATGACACCACAGCACTCTGTCCAGGGTGACGGAGTGAGATTCTATCTCAAAAATAATAATAATAAATAAAAAGGAAGGAAGGAAAGAAAGAATATATGGGGAGAAAAAGCATAGAATATTGTGTGTATATATATTTTTATATATAGTCATTACCTCTCTACTTAAAATATATCCTAAATGACAAATAGTAGCATGTGGTGTTGTTTTTTTAATTTTTCCAATGGGCCATAGGATAGATTGGCAGAGTTTTGTGGGTTACTCACAAAGAAACCAGGACCACACTTGCAGAGTGTTAGGAGAGTAGGTAGAAACTCAGATAAAAATGACTTCATTTTTACCTTTGGGAAGATGGAACATGAGAGGCTGAAAGTCTCAGCCCTAGCAAAGGTTCCCAATCTGAGCCTGGCACAAAATATGCAGAGCCGCTCTCTTTAAGAAAGCAAATGGGATTAGACTGCAGAGCAAAGGCCTGTTCCCCAGAAGCTATGAGCTGTATTCATTCAAGTACTGCGGATGAAATTCATACCTGCTGCAGTTGTTTCCAAATTTATTTAATTAAAGCTGGAACAACTACATGTATATGGCAGAAGGAAACTCTCCCCTCCACCTGCTATACCCTCTAAGCCCATACAGCCTGTTAAAAAGGGCTGAAAAGCTCTGGCCTAACATAAATTCTCCCCTCACAAAGGAGTTGTAAATATGTACAGATCATAAATTTATATATTACATGCTACGTACGATTAAGTAAATTGCACTTTCATCAATTTAACTCAATGTTAAATTGACTAATTTTGAAAAGTGAAGTGTTCTTACCTTGTAAATTAATATTTGGAACATATGGTACTGGCTGAGTGTTAAAAAATAGTCCTCTCAGCCCTGCTTCGAGGACACCAGGGAGGTATTATAGAAAGCTTATCAATGGATGAGTTGCTTTTTATAGAAATGCAGCTTTATACCCACAGATTATTCAGTAGCTCTATAGATGAAACTTCTATAACTGTTACATTGCCTTCTAGATTCAAAATCTATGCAAGTTAGTAAAGAAAGGATGTGATGCCATTAAAAATAGCCACTTTTTAACTTCAAAATGTTAATTAAGGCAGTGCAGTGTTTTTATTACATGAATACCTTGTATAATGCTTAAGTCAGGACTTTTGGTGTGCCCATCACCAGAATAGTGGTCATTGTCCCCAACAGGCAAATCTTTATCCCACACCCACTCTCCTGACCTTCTTGGTTGCTTATGTCCTTTATATTTCTTGGTGCTTCTGTATAAGCATCTACATGCGTTAGTTCCCACATGTTAGTGTGAACATACGGTTCTTGGGTTTTCATTCCTGAGATACTTCACTTAGGATACTGGTCTGCTATTTCCATCCTCAATGTTGCACATGACATTATTTCATTCCTTTCTACGGCTCACTAGGACCCCGTGGTGTATGTATCCCACATTTTCTTTATCCGCTCATATATTGATGGGCACTCAGATTGATTCCATACCTTTGCAACTGTGACTTGTGCTGCAATAAACATTCAAGTCCAGTTGTCTTTTCCTCTGGGTCTATACCTACCCAGCAGTGGGATTGCTATCAAATAGTAGGTCTACATTTGTTTCTTGAGGAATCTCCATACTTTGCAGTCCCACCAACAGTGTATAAGCGTTCCTCACTTCATCCATGCCAGCATCTAGTGTTAAAAATAACCACTTCTGAGAAGTAGTTTTTGAAATAGCTGAAATAAATTTCAGAAGTGAGTTAAATCAGTCTTGATGGTATGGAAGTCAGTGATTCAACAGCAGGAGGACAACAGGAAGAGAGGGAATAAAGGGCTCAGGGCGCTGTTCATTTCCCAGCCCCATTTGTCTCACAGGAAAACAGGTACCATTGAGTTTATGTCCAAAAAGTGTGTGGCTCTTTCTCTACCTTTCTCTAAGATGAGCTATAAAGAGGAAAATGAAAATACCAAAAATAAAATTCTGGAAATCCAACCAAAAAGGCATTGTAGTTTGGTGGAATAAGTTTTAGTTGAAGAATCAAGAGACCTGAGCTCGGATCTGACACTGTTCTTCCCTTATCATGGTCATTTCCCTAGTGAAAGCGCTTCAGTCAGCTATGCGGAAACCCTGCTCCTTGGCCTGGTCTCCCTGCTCTTCTGAGCCTCCTGCAGGGCCTTTCCATCTGTTTTCTCTATCAGCACAGCTATCCCCAACTAGCCAATTTTATAAGTATCCGAATTTCCTCCTTGCAAAGAACCAGGTGAGCCCATTAAGGGGGCCATCTGTTTGGGTCTTCATTTACCCATTCATCAATATTTACTCAATTGAGCATCTACTGTGTGCCAGAAACTCTGTTAGGTGCTGGGAATACAGAAGTAAACACGACGGACACAGTCTCTGCTTTAATGTGGTTTACAGTTTAACAAGGGAAGTGATTACAATTGTGATATCTGCTGCAAAGGAACCTACAAAATTTACAAGAGAACCAATTATAAGTGCTATAAAGGAAAACAATATAAAGAAAAGTACAGACCAGTGCCTTTGAAACTATATTTGCAACTCATTAGTGAATCCGGAAATCAATTTAGCGAACCAAGATCAGCATGCTTTTATTTAATGGAATGAATTGGGATAGAAAGAAATAAAAAAGGAAAAATTAGATCACATGTAATAAGGGGAAGTACTGTTTCAAGAATTAACATATAGATAAATGCCAAGATGGAATAAAAAAATGTATTTATTCTTGTGGATTGTAGTGGAAAAAGTTTTAAGATCACGGATTTAGACATACCACAGACACCATACGAGACATGCACCAACCACAGCTACTTCAATAAAACCTGCCACACCCAAGTCTACATGACCTTATCCATAATTCTTGGACATTTCTGAGTAGCCAGAGATGGGCTTCTGAGCTAGGTTCAGCCACTGTGTCACAGTGTGTATTAATAACAATCAACCAGGGCTCAGTGCCTATAGCTCAGCGGCGAGGGCATCAGCCACATACACCGGAGGCTGGCAGGTTTGAACCCGGCCCAGGCCTGCCAAACAACAATGACAACTACAACCAAAAAATGGCCGGGTGCCTGTGGTCCCAGCTACCTGGAAGGCTGAGACAGAAGGGTTGCTTGAGCCCAGGAGTTTGAGGTTGCTATGAGCTGTGATGCCATGGTACTCTACCCAGACAGCTTGAGACTCTGTCTCGAAAATAATAATAATAATAATCAACCAGGTTTATCTGTGCGGATTTTAGAATTGAGGCCCTGGGAGTCTGGGTCTATCAGATGCAGGTACAGGCATGTGAGCTACAAGATCATGTCAAGGCAATGTTGAGGGGACCACATAGGTCCCTGTGCAAGATGAATAAGCTCAGGAAAATGATCATGAGAGAGACGAATCAAGAAAACATCGAGAAAGAAAGAGCAATGACGATCAGCTCTTGAGTTCAGGTATAAAAGCTAAACTCTATTTTCTCTTCTCAGATTCCCTAAGATCTTAGTCTCTTTTGGTAAACACCATCCCACCTTTTCACTTGAGCTATTTGAACAGGTTAAGAATCTCCCCTAGGAAAAAAATTTAAGTTACCCTTTTAATTCTTATTAATGTCAATGATGATAATGTGTCCAGCAAAAATCAAGCAGGATGGCATCTGTTTAGAGAGATCAGGGAAAGAAAACTAGGCCTTTAGTCAAGGAGGCCTGCAAACGAGTCCTCAATCATTTACAGGCTAATACATAGATGGAGAATCTTTCAGTCTTTTCAACCACACCCTTCACGATAAGCAGTGTTCTACATTGCTTTCACGATATCCTCAGCAGTACAGTGATCCATTTTTAGACACAGAGCAGAGAAACTGGCTCCCTTCCAGGTCACTCTCATGTAAATGACACATCGACAATGATCTGGACAAACTAAACTGAGAGGCAGTGTTCACTTACGGCAGTCTGTGTGTTGCCTTTATTATGAACGGCACAATAACTCAAATATGAAGATGCCACTGATAGATGACACCCTTGTGTTCATTCACATTGAGCTTTGTTTGCTACTTGAACTTGATTACAACTGACATCCATTGAGGAATATAAAAACATCCATTCTCCCTTGAGTCATTCAGGCACATAATGAGTTTCAACAAAACACATAGGAATCCAAGAATCTGCATCACTCAGAGAGTGCCCTTGAAATGAAGCCTTGCCTTTTACTAGAACAAAATGCTGTCGACATTAAGAAGAAAGCTGGAAATGTATACACTGCAGTTGAGGCTTTACTTAGATATAGCCTACTCTTCCCGTGATTACGAAATGTAAATCAAAGACATCAAAATCACTGAATAAAATAAAAAGAATGTTTTCTCTTTAAGGAAGGGAATGGAATGGAGCAGGGTATGAATCAGTCCCAAATTAGCAGAGACAAATTTTTCGAGTTGAATTCAGAAAAAAATGTCTTGTCAGCCTAAAATAAATCAAGCTATATAAGGACATAAAATAAAGAATGGAAAACTATAGAGAAGAAGAAGAAGAAAAAGTCTAGAAAAAGATATAGGTTCAGAGGGACTAGGCAGTGGCACTACAGAGACCAGCTCTGTAGGCCTTGATGCTAATGTGACTGACACTGGCTGTCTCCTGCGGGTCAGTGGATTCTCTCCAAAACCTCAGACTAACTCCCAACCCATCTGACCCTCTTATGAACACATAGAAGGATGCTAAAAGAAAGTAAAACCTCATGCTATTATCAAAAAGTAATTACAATTCCCCTCACCCAGGCCCCAAAGGAATATGTGAATTTGTACAGAACAGCCAGTTATTAGAGCCAAATAAAGCTTTATAATCTTATTCATCACATACTCAGCATCAAGAGAAATCTGAGAAATGTACAAAACTGCTTATAGTTTTGACATGATTTTTTTCTCCTAATTGGTATATTCTGAAGGAACAATTGGAAAAGTGAGCGCCTAAATATCATGAGATAGGCAGCGTGGTTCTACAGAGCCTCAGTTAAAGGGAGGAGAGATCCTATCAGCCTGCAGTGTCTCCTGGCCACTTGCCTTTTTCTCTCATTCTCACGTTTCCCTACACCTGGTCTAAATTCTATACTATAATCAGGGAAGAATCAAGAAGGTCTGGATTCCTAGGTGATTATAATGAACTCAGTGTCCAGCATCAATCACTTCTGACCTTGAGTAGGAACATGCTAAAGGCCACTGACCTGAGTGAGGAAGGGTCCCTAAAACCGAGGTTCGCTTTCCTTTCTAGCAGTCAATCCCTTATGCCGCGATGCAAGTCAAACCAAAGCCTGAGAACCATCCAATGTCAAACAGAAATCACTGTAACATTTTTGAGGAGATAAGAAAAATGATTCTAAGCTTTCATCAGTGTCTGATGGCTCTAAAATTATTTGAAAAAAACACTTTATACCTTAGATTCTCATTAAGTTCAAAATTCTTTAAAGTTAGAAGGGAAAGATATGTCCATACCTGAGAAGCCAGAGAAATGTAAACTCAAACAAGTCGTAATACCAATTAGAGCTCTCCAACACACCAAAGAACTAAGCAATGTATTAAACTCAAATTCAGCATAGTGGGCTATGTGATTATCCTGTTGGAATCACAGATACAACCACCACACACTGGGTCAGTGTGCCCCATCACGGTTTCAACAAGAATCTAAACAGTGATCAGACAAAATAGATAACCTCAGTGCTACAGACTGTTTATGTCCCTCTAAAATTCATTGAGATTGAGATCGTAACCTCTAATATAATGGTATTAAAAGGTGAGGTTTGGGGGAGGTGATTAGGTCATGAAGGCAAAGGCCTCAGAGTAATATTAGTGTCCTTATAAAATAGACCCCAAAGAGCTCCCTTGTTCCTTTCCCCACGTGAGGGTATGAGCCTCACCAGACACCTAACCCTGACGTCACTGAGAGCTTTGACTTCCCAGCCTCCATGAGAAACAAGAATCTGTTGTTTAAGCCATCCAGTATGCTAGTTTGTTATTGCACCCCAATTGGACTAAGACCCTCAGTAAACTACGATTGTAATCATTTGACCTGGGCCTAAAGACAGGTCAAAGAAGTATTTATAAGGGAAAGCAAGTATGTTAAATCTATAAAGATACTAAAATATTTAAACATTTTTTAATTGGGCAAAGTATTAATCAAAGGCTCTTTGAATATAATTAACAATTTCTAGACGTACAAGCAAAATGATAAGATACTGTAAGCTAGACCTAAGCTAAACTTAAAAGCTTAACAAAAAAAACTAGGTATTCTAATGTTTTAAACCAAAAGTAAATTTCTGAATAGCCTTCTCTGCACACATAA
Organism: Galagoides demidoff; assembly: GCA_963574575.1. Lineage (NCBI taxonomy): Eukaryota > Metazoa > Chordata > Mammalia > Primates > Galagidae > Galagoides > Galagoides demidoff. The sequence goes on from CAUYQV010081910.1 coordinate 22,031, forward strand.
AAAATTACATTAAATAACACCAAAATCACCTATCAATATTCTGGACTCAGGAGCTCTAAGTGTAGACATTGGGAGCTTCCCCCATCCTTATATCCCTCACTGCTATTTTTATCAGTGTTTAAGAATGAGTCTTCCATAGCAAAGAACAGCAGGGTGATTATGCATGCTTGTTTAACGTCTCACATTTAAAATCAATGCCTTTTCCTCCTGGAATTTCAGTCTGATAGTCACAAACTAGAGAAACTGGAGCAGACTGAAGTCACATAGATCACAGTAACTACTGGAACCTAAGTAAGTTGATATGGCTGACCATAAAGGTCGGTGGAGGACAACTTAAAACTTCATAACGTATTTGAACACAGAGATCAGAAATCTAGGAACACGGCTTTGATTTTCTTGTTTTCTGGGTTTTGTTTGTTTCTGTAGAGCTAGAAGCAACCCTGGAGAGATTACCTGTTTCATTTTATTAACAGCAGAGCTTCCTATCTCCAGTCTAATAATGAGTTACATGCAAAGCCCAAATGAGAACGTATGGCTCTGTTACATGGTGCTAAATCACTCGAATACTGTAACAGCAGCTTTCCTGTAGGACACTTGATGATTCTTGATGGAATGGCAAATGCAATTACAGTATCATAATTAATAAATTAAAAAACAAGGGAACAGTAAATAGTACTTGAAAAGATACTGGGAATAACCAGGTGGGTCCTGAGTGGAGACTGAAAAAGAGCACATCACATTTCCTAAGCAGTAATAAGAATGCAGAGAATTTTTTCAGTCTGGGATAATCTACATATAGAAACTAAATATTTGCTGCTGTCAGTGAGAACGTAAATTAGCAAAGCCATTATGAAAAACAGTATGACGGTTCTTCAAACAGAACTACCAAATGATCCAGCAACCCCACTACTGAATATATATAAAAGAACTGAAATAAGTATATCAAAAAGGTGCCTACACACCCATGTTTATTGTAGCTTTATTCAAAAATAGCAAAGATATGCAATCAAGCTAAGTGTCCATCAGGGAATGAATAAAGAGGTGTGGTGCCTGGCACAGTGGCTCGCATCTGTAATCCAGAGTAAAGCTCAGTCTCAAAAAAGAAAATCAGAACAAAAATGGCTTACTGCTTATAGACCCTCGAGAGAAGAGGGCAGCGTGCCTCACAGGGCCAATATGAAGTGGGGAGCTGTCTGGGACACGGTACTCAACCAGCAGGTGAGGGCCACAAGAAAGAAAGCCAGGCTCAAAAGAACAAACACTACGTGATCTCACTTAAATATGGAATCTAAAAAAGTCATAGAAGCAGAAAATAGAATGATTATTAACAGGGACTAGAGGGTGGAAGGCAGGGATTGAGGAGATATTAAATTTTTTGGACAGGAGGAATAAATGCAAGAGATCTACCGCAGAACATGGTGACTGTATTTAATAACAATGTATTGCATCCTTCAAGGTTGCTGAGAGATTTTTAAATGTTTCAACCACAAAAAAATAAATATGTGAGCTAATGCATCTGCTGATTAACTTGATTTATCCAGTTCACAGTGTACATATATCTCAAAACATGATATACACCATAAATATATATAATTTTTGTCAATTTAAATGAAATAAATAAAAATAAATTAATTATTTTGGGAAAAGGGACTAAGCATTTGTTCCTACATAACAAGAAGCAAAAAAGTATTAAAAATACTCATCTCTCTTGCTCAGTCCAGGAAATCTGGCAGAGTTGTATTTTAAGCACCTTTAGAACAGAACCGCTTTCTGACAAAACAGGCTGGGGAGCACAGAGTCAAATGTTCTCCCAAAGGAGCTGGTAGGATCAATCTTGTACGACATTAAATTATAAAACAGGGAAGGAAATAATAAGTACAATAGGAGCATACTTGTATGAGTTTGTGTATAATTATGTATAAAATGAAAATTAGAAGGAAGTACACTAAAATATCAAAAATATTAACTATCTCTGCATGTTGAAATTACAAATGTTTTATCTTTTTATAATTTTTGTGTTATACAATTTTTTTTTTTTGAGACAGAGTCCCACTATGTCGCCCTCAGTAGAGTGCTGCAGCATCACAGCTCACAGCAATCTCAAACTCTTGGGCTTAAGTGATCCTCTTGCCTCAGCCTCCCAAGTAGCTGGGATTACATGTGCCTGCCACAACACCTGGCTATTTTTTGTTGAGGTTGCCACTGCTGTTTTAGCTGGCCCAAGCTGGGTTCAAAACTGCCAGCCTCAGATGTACGTGGCTGGTGCCGTAACCACTGTGCTAGGGGTGCTAAGCCTATACAAATTTTCTTAAATGGGCTTATATATTTTTTGGATATTAGAAATAAAACATCTTTGTACTTTAATATTTGATTTACATTTACTTAAGACTTTTTATAACAGAAGTGTGTTTTCTTAATAAAGTCTGCTTCAGAAAGCAAAAGGGGCACAGCTTTTAAAATGTTTAACCACTATTCTTTGTAAAGGCCTCATATATCTTCATATCTTTCCAGATACTTCTGACCTAAATGCATTTTCCCTCATCTACATATGTGAAATTTATACCTAGGAGATCTTCCGTGAAACTCAAAATTAGAAGAATTTCTTCTTCTGAAATTGTGTAACATCTTATTTATAAGTTACTTATGGCAATCATTTTCTAACATTTTAGACCAAAAAAAACAGAATTTTACAACATAATAAAATCGTAGAGATTAACTCATTCAACCTACTTTGCAAGCGTGAAAACTGAGGCTCAGTTACATTTTGTGACAAACTCCAATTTGCACAGTGAGTTAAATGTAGCCTCAAGACCAGACCCCAGGCTGCATTCACTCTTAGAACCCTATTCTTTCTATTTACACTGAACGGTGTTTTTTGGGAACCAATGGCTAGACACTTTTGCTAAAATGAATGGCAAATTTTGCCAAGGAAGAGTCTTACCTTTCCTTGCCCCAATGAGGTAAGCAAATGTTTGATGATTATGTCTGGCACCACATAAGGTAGCCATGAGTGGATTGGAGTTTCTCTTTTTCTTTCTTTTTACTCTTATTTGCTCTTTATTCCCCACTATTATCAGAAGAAAAACAGTTCATAAAACTGGTAACATAAAGTTGGGTGCCAAACAAATATGTGAACATTCCATCTTAAGCAATAAGAACGACAGTTTTTAAATCTGATATTTTCAGCATTGACTTTCCTAGAGTTTGTGAGATACTTAGACCTGTCTCTACCTACTTACTCCCCGGCATTTCATTTAAATGTTAGTGTAATTTAAATACTTCACTTTACTGGCAGCTAGACAATGCTGACTTCCAAATCTAGCAAGAAAGGCACTCAAATATTTTGTAGAAAGGAATTACACAATGCATAGGGATTCACTTAAAGTAATCACAGAAGAAAGTAGATGCTTAAGGTTGAATCATGATGGTAATATTGGTTAAGGCATGTTGAATATTTTTTTCAGAGAACTTGTTCACGTGGCTCTACATTCTAGGTTCCCAGAGGGCAAGAATAAGCCTTTGTTACCACCAGGACAAAGCACTGGACTTGACATGGAGTGACACGGAGTTTATGTTTGTTGAACTGCACATGAAGGGTAAGTGATTTGTTTAGAGGAGGGCCAAATGCAGAACATCATTCCTGCTGGGAGCTAGATAAAACTTCTGTGCATTTGGCAATTCCTGATCAGAGCCATCATTTCCCTTCTTGCTAGTGGGACTTCCTCAATTTTCATTCAACTCACACTTCCCTACATTATATTTTGACCTCTCTAAAACACCTTCCACACATACAATCCAGATTAATAAGGTTTAGGTGAACATGTTCAAGTTAGCGAACGGCAGTACGGCAATTCAAACAGTTCCGTTTCTTTATAATTGCACAATCATTTAAAGATTTCACTATATTTCCTTTCACACAGTATGGGAAATGTGAAAATAAAAAGACAAACACAGCTCTAGGATTATTAATGCAACTTATGGGGAAAAAATGGCATACTCTAGAAAAAAATCTCTAGGCCTACTGACATTGTTAGCCTCAGTCAGAGGCTTTGGACTATGTCTATAATAGTGGAAGAAATTAAAAAATATGTCCGAAAGGTTGAAAATATATTTTCAAATATTTTCTTTAAGGCAATACTGTATTTTATAACACTGTTTCAACTATCTGGGAAAGGAAATCTCTTTAAATCATGTAAGTCTTTCTCAGATGCCACTCAGGCTCCAGTAAATCGTCTGTTAATTCTCTTTGACTTTTTGTTCTTGGATAAAGAAACTTGCTTCTGCACCAGCTCCCTGGGCTTTCTTCACTTTCTAAAATATTGGTTCTTTCCCCCTTTTGTTCAGAAGCCAAATGATTAGCTTCAGGCTCATGACTGATTTCCCATTGTTCCATTCAGTTTAATCTCTCTCATTGCACCAACAATCTGGACCCCAGAGGGATTTGTCACAGTTCTCCAATTCTCTTTCTCCCTCAGCGGCAATTTTTTATTTGATTTTTCTTTTTCTATATTTTTATAAAAAGAAAAATTCCCACATTAACCCTTGCTTTTCAATTGTCCTTTAGTTATGAAAAAAGGAAAGGCCAAGGGGAGGGGCAAGATGGCCGACAGGTAACAGCCTCCGACAGAAGCTCCTGTCCAGAGGGAAGTATAAAGTCCAGAAAACACCCAATAAAGTTGAAGATTGGGAGCCCAGTTGAGAGAGAAGAGTGATACCAGCAGGACACCTCTGTTGAGGCAAGCAAGGACTCCTAGAAAGCAATCTACAGGTACATAATACACCCCAAAGGAAAAGTGTCCATTCCCTCTCCCAAGAAAACTGTGCTTTTCCTTTGTCTTCTCTTCAACCGCTCCTCTGAGTCTCCTGCAGGTGATCCATAAACTGAGGACCTAATATCTCACTCCATGAGTGAGAGCTACTGACAGTGGGATCTACTCCCCTGGAGGGACCCTGCTGAGACCCCGAACACCCTCCCCCAGGCAGAAAAGTGGAACTGGCATTCACATTGCCATTTTGAGTTTCCAGTCCACCCTTCCCCCCTTGCCTGCAGAGACAGTGAGAGGACACTCAAAAGCAGCATCCCCCTACCCTTGTGAGACCAACCCCCTGTCCCAGTCCTACACCCAAAGAACTGCTTGAACTGTGTGCTCTGTGGGGACTGATCCTGCTAGGCAGCATGTTCTGTGCCAAGCCACAGTCCCTGCTTCACCGGGCCACCACTGCATGCAGCATCGCACCCAGGACTGAATCACACGGGCCAGCGCTCCCAGCTCACCTGCCTGCCCAGTCCGCAGACCCACTTCTGGGAGGTCACCGCCACTGCCGTTGCAGTGCACCCAGGACTGAATCCTGTGAGCCAGCGCATCCCATGCCCACCTCCCTGCTGGGGCAGTGGTCCCCGCTTCCCAGGGGCTCCCCACCTGCGTGCGCTCAGGACTATTCCCACCAGCCAGCGCACCCCACGCCCAGCTGCCTGCTGGTTGCTCCCTGCACCCCAGGGGCCCCCTGGTGGCCAAACCAAAGATTGATCCACCCAGCCAGTGTGCCCCCCACATGGCTGCCTGCCTATTGCTGTCTCCACTCCTTGAGGGCTCCCCAGTGGCACCCACCAAGGACTGAGCCAGCCAGCACATCCCTTTCACGGCTGCCTACAGGTTGCTCCCCTGCTCCCCGGGGGTGCTCCAGCATTCTAGGCTGGGTCTGAGAACGGTGAGAGAACAGTCAGTTGAGAGGGAACCACACTGGAGTGGTGATACCACAAGGTGAAGAGCAACAGCTGCAGCAGTGGGAACAAAAGCTTTACATTCCTGAGGCTTTTCTAGGCAGACATGTCCTGTCTATCTAGACAACCAGAAGAAGCCACTGGCAGAATGGTTTTAGGAACAGTCTTTGAAAGGTGCAAATTCAGGATGGGGCGGAATCAGCAGAAAAACTCTGGTAACCAGAACAACCAGAGTAGATCAACCCCCCACCCAAGGAAGGATGGGGCAGATGCAATTGAAGACCCCTTCCATAAACAGATGGCTGAGATGTCAGAAATCGGGTTCAGAATCTGGATAGTGAATAAGATCAATAGATTGGAGGAAAGGAAGGATCTAGAATTTCGAATTATTTCAAAGCCATCTCAAGAATTTAATGATTTCAAAGATAAAATGATCAAAGACTATGACATACTGAAGCAAGAGGTTGCAGCCCTTAAAGATCTGAAAAGTATGGTTGAATCTCTCATTCAGAGAGTGGACCAGGCAGAAGAAAGAATCTCTGACACCAAAGACAAAGATTCTGAACGCTACCAGACTCTCAAAGATCAAGATAAATGGAGAATAAAAACAGACCACTTGCTCAGAGAGCTCCAGGATAATTTGAAGAAAACTGAAATTCATCTTATAAGAATCCCTGGAGGTGATGAAGTTGCTTCACAAAACACAGAGGCACTTCTTCAGGAAATTATGAAAGAGAACTTTCCAAACATGCCAAGAGATTCTGAAATTCAGATAGCAGACAGCTTTAGAAGCCCAGTGCAACTCAACCAGAACTAGACATCCCCCAGGCATATCATAATCAACTTCACCAAAGTTAACATGAAAGAGAAAATTCTGAAAGCAGCTAGACACAAGAAAACCATAACCTACAAGAGGAAGAATATTAGAATGACTGCAGATCTCTCTGCTGAAACCTTTCAGGCAAGAAGAGGGTGGTCATCAACATTTAATCTCTTAAAACAAAATAACTTTCAGCCCAGGATCCTGTATCCACCTAAACTGAGTTTCATTTATGATGGAGAAATTAAATACTTTCATGACATCCATGTGTTGAAGAAATTTGCCATACTAAACCAGCTCTCCAGGATATTCTCAGACCTATTCTCTATAATGACCAGTGCAATCCTCCACCACAAAAGTAAACTAACTCAGAAACTATTGATCAAACTCCAACTTCTAGGAAAGGATTAAAAACATCTACTGGACTTTTGAACAATTTGATACCCAAAATTTTATCAGGCATATCAATAATTTCAATCAGTGTGACTGGCTTAAATTGCCCTATAAAGAGGCACAGCCTGGCTGACTGGATACAAAAGGCCAGATATCTGCTGCATACAAGAATCTCACCTTACTTTGAAAGACAAGCGTAGACTCAGAGTGAAGGGATGGTCATCTATATTCCAGGCCAATGGAAAGCAGAAAAAAGCAGGTGTTGCAATTTTATTCACAGATACAATAGGCTTTAAACCAACAAAAGTGAGCAAGGATAAAGATGGTTACTTTATATTAGTTAAGGGTAAAACTCAATATGATGAGATTTCAATTATCAATATTTATGTGCCCAACCAGAATGCACCTCAATTTATAAGAGACACTCTAACAGACATGAGCAATCTGATTACTCCCAGCTTCAGAGTCAGAGATTTTTAATACTCCTTTGGCAGTGCTGGACAGATCCTCCAACAAGAAGCTTAGCAAAGAAATCTTGGATTTAAACTTAACCATTCAGCATTTGCATTTAACAGATATCTATAGAACATTTCACCCTAATAAAACTGAATACACATTTTATTCATCAGCCCATGGAACATACTCCAAAATAGACCACATCTTAGGTCACAAGTCTAACCTCAGCAAATTTAAAAGAATAGAAATTATCCCTTGCATCTTCTCAGACTACCATGGAATAAGAGTTGAACTCAGTAACAACAGGAATCTGCAGACTCAAACAAAAACGTGGAAGCTAAACAACCTTATGCTCAATGATAGTTGGGTCAGAGATGAGATCAAGAAGGAAATTACAAAATTTTTGGAACTAAACAATAATGAAGAGACAAGTTATCAGAACCTCTGGGATACTGCAAAGGCAGTCCTAAGAGGGAAATTTATTGCACTGCAAGCATTCTCAAGAAAACTGAAAGAGAGGAAGTTAACAACTTAATGGGACAGCTCAAGCAACTGGAAAAGGAAGAACACTCCAATCTGAAACCCAGCAGAAGAAAAGAAATAAACAAAATTAGAGTAGCATTAAATAAAGTTAAAAACAAAAGGATTATACAACAGATTAACAAATCAAAAAGTTGGTTTTTTGAAAAGGTCAATAAAATAGATAAGCCCTTGGCCAACCTAACTAAGAAAAAAAGAGTTAAATCTCTAATTTCATCAATCATAAATGGTGAAGACGAAATCACAACAGAGCCCTCAGAAATTCAAGAAATCCTTCATGAATATTACAAGAAAATTTACTCTCAGAAACATGAAAATCTGAAAGAAATCGACCAATACTTGGAAGCATTCTACCTTCCAAGACTTAGTCAGAACCAAGTGAAAATGTTGAAAAGGCTTATATCAAGCTCTGAAATAGCATCAACTATACAAAATCTCCCTAAAAAGAAAAGCCCAGAACCAGATGGCTTCACATCAGAATTCTACCAAACCTTTAAAGAGGAACTAATACCTATATTACTTAACCTTTTCCAAAATATAGAAAAAGACGGAATACTACCAAACACATTCTATAAAGCAAACATCACCTTGATCGCCAATCCAGGAAAAGACCCAACAAGAAAAGAAAATTATAAACCAATATCAATAATGAATATTGATGCAAAAATATTCAATAAGATCCTAACAAACAGAATACAGCAACATATCAAACAAATTATACAGCATGACCAAGTGGGTTTTCTCCTAGGATTTCAAGGCTGGTTCAACATATGTGAATCTATAAATGTAATTCACCACATAAACAAATTAAAAAAGAAAGACCATATGATCCTCTCAATTGA
>CAUYQV010081912.1:0-12126 GCA_963574575.1 Galagoides demidoff
GAAATGTAACCTTTGGAGGCTTGAAGGGATATTCTGGTGTAAAAGTAATATCAAGGAAGAATACACTGCCCTCATACACAGATCCTGGAGGCCCTAGAATGGTTGATCTCCATTCGTAGATGTTATCGCCTTTGGGACCAGTACTGCAGATAGGTGGGGGGTCTAAAGTGATGTCTGCCAGTTCCTTCTGAATCCTCTTGGTGCTGGTTGGAGAGGAGTTTGGAGTTTTTGCTCATGCTGACTTACTCTCCTTCTTCTTGGGGGTGTTTGTTTCTTTCTCAGTTTGCCAACGCCTCCTTTGGACGCCCGGGAAGAGGGCTAGGGGGTGTTGAGAGGTGTTTTAAAACACACAGAATTTTAGTGCCTTTAAAATCATACAAGTTAGGCTGGTTTTTTTGTTTTTTTCTCTGGGTAAGTAAAGTCCTTGTGTTGATAAGGTAGGAAACAAGAATGTACTAACCGGGGATCATTTCTGTGGTTTATCTTACAAGGGTACAAGTGAATCTTTCTAAGAGCGAAATATGAACGTTTTAACACAATAACTAAGAAAATGACATGAAGGCTATGTTAACCAGTTTGGTGGAAGTGTTTTGAATTGTGTGTGAAAACACCACACTGTACCCCAGAAGTGCATTAATGTACATAGTTACCATTCAATAAAAAAAAAAAAGAATGGACTAACCAATCTGATTCCCACCCTTTGAATCACATGTATATAGTTACAAAATTAGTAACATCCAAGATTAATTTTTCTGTACTATTAAAAATCTCTTTCATGTGTTATAATTGGTTTAAAAAACATACATTTTTTGGTCTTATTGCATTTTACATACATCCACATGTGTACATACCCATTTTCCATATATAGTATTAAAAGTTGGCTTTGCCTCTTTCACCTTAGCTGGACGAAGGATCTAGCCTACATCCAAGAGCATCAACTAGACATCTGAGGACCTTTCTAGAACTCTTAATTCTTAGATTATATTAGCAACTTGAGGTAGGGAGGAGAGCTAACTCTGAATAATTTCCAGGAACATCACATTCCATTTGTCATTTCATGATCTTGACTCAGAAAAAGAAGAAGGTATTTAGATGCACTGGCTGTAGCTTTCACTAAGTAAACAAATAAAATTAATGGAGCACAGTGTGTGGCTCTGTGTGTGTCTTTCCATCACAATGTCACACGTCGTGAATGATACAGGGAGTTCTCTGTAAGATGTAGCAAATAGCAAAGCAATTTGTAATGCAAAATGTAGATTTTTCAGCAAGAGATATTTTTGAACAGATAGAAATGATGATAGATCCTTAGGTATTTATAATGTTGATACTAGATTGCAAAGATTGTCTTTTTAATAATAAGTAAGATGCTGTCAATATTTGTCAAGAATGGCATTTATTTACTCTTCATTATACACATACTAGTATACACTGTAAATAATTAGAATCTAGACATATGGCTAAGATGAACAGACTTCAGATTTTATAGGATGGAAATGAATGTATACTATTTCTCACAGTTTATTCTTGACATTTTAATTATGCAGAATTTCACTGCCATTTATTTTAAATATGTCTTCTTCTTGTATTTACTAAAAGGTCTAGGATAGTATTACCTCTTGATAGCTAATTGTCAGAATTACTTGGAAACATCTTTGTATAAAATTTTAGAACTTATCTCTTATAATTCAGAACCTTTTTGTTGGGGCCCAGTAATCCGAATCCATATTATTGTGTGATCATTAAATTAAACATAATTTCCAGATTATTTCTTCTGTAAATGATCAAAAAGATTTCCATAAGCTATGACTTGAGCTCTATCTTCTCAAAGTCCATTGGCAGACTTACTAGGAGGAAAGTATAATATTTAGCTAGGGTGAACTATGAGCCAACCAATTTACTCATATGTTTAAAGCTTAACTAGTGGTCCAAGAGGTCAAGTAAACAGAATATGTCAGCACAGCTGGTAGATGTAGGAGTTTTGATTCTGACCCTTTATATTATGTGAAAGTTCTTTTCTTTCTTTCTTTTTTTTTTTCTCAGTTTTTTTTTGGCTGGGGCTGGGTTTGAACCCACCACCTCTGGCATATGGGGCCAGCGCCCTACTCCTTTGAGCCACAGGCACCACCCTGTGAAAGTGCTTTTCTTGTGAAGCACTTGTGAAACACTTGTTTTGGCTTTATAGAAAGGTAACAACTAAAGGTTTAACTCAGAGATATTGTAGATTTGGTTTCAGATAACCACAATAAATTGAGTCATATGAATTTTTTCATTTCCCAGTGTCTATAAAAGTTATGTTTACACTATAGTCTATTAATTGTGAAAAAACGTTATGTCTGAAAAAACAATGTACATATATATTTTTCAGATTAATAGGGGATACATACAATTAGGTAGTACAATAAATACAATTACATAGTTTGCTTTAGCAAGGTTAGAGTCAGGGCTGTAGTTATGCCCTTTCCCCAGGCAATACACCTGTGCAAGGTACCTGTTGGGTGGGAATTTACTCAATCCCTCCCCCCCAAAACCTTACTTGAACTTAATTGAACTTGAACTTACTTGAACTTCTCTCACGTGAGCATGTAGTTGTTAATCTACTGGCTCTAATTAAGTACTGAGTACATGTGCTGCTTGTTTTTCCATTCTTGTGAAACTTTGCTTAGTAGAGAATGTTCTCTAAGTCCACTTGGTTTGTTACAAAAGTTGTAAAATGGCCATCTTTTTATGGATGAATAATATTCCATGGTATACATATACCATGTGTTGATGGACACCTGTGTTGTTTCCACATCTTTCCAATTGTGAATTGTGCCACTATGAACATTTGAGTGCAAAGGTAGTTTAAAGATGCCTTATTGCTAAAACATGCTAATGATCAAGGCTCCAGCCTCATTGTTGATGGCTGACTAATCAGGGTTGGTGAGGGTTGAGGTGGCTGTGGCAGCTTCTCAAAATAGGACAAAAATAAAGTTTGCCACATTATTGACTCTTCCTCTCATGAAAGATTTCTCTGTAAAATGCAATGGTGTTTTATAGCGTTTTACCAATAGTATAACTTTTTTCAAAATTTAAGTTAATCCTCTCAAACCCTACCACTGCCTTACCAACTAAATTTATATAATGTTGTAAAGCCTTTGTTGTCATTTCAACAACGCTCACAGCATCTTCCAAGTGTAGAATCCAAGTGTAGATTCCATCTCAAGAACTATACCAAGTGTAGATTCCATCTCAAGAACTCACTTTCTTTGCTCATTGAGACAGCACAGCTGGTAGATATAGGAGTTTTGATTCTGACCCTTTATATTATGTGAAAGTTCTTTTCTTTCTTTCTTTTTTTTTTTCTCAGTTTTTTTTGGCTGGGGCTGGGTTTGAACCCACCACCTCTGGCATATGGGGCTGGCGCCCTACTCCTTTGAGCCACAGGCACCACCCTGTGAAAGTGCTTTGTCATTTGTTCAAATTTTATCATGAGATTGTAGCAGTTCAGTCACATCTTTAGGCTTCCCCTCTAATTCTAATTCTCTTTTTATATCCACTATATTTGCAGTTACTTCCTCTGCCAAAGACTTTAACCTCTCAAAGTCATCCATGAGGGCTGGAATAGACTTCTTCCAAACATCCATTAATATTGGAATTTTGGCCTCTCCCCACTGTGAATGTTCTTATTGGCATCCTGAATGGTGAATTCTTTCCAGAGGGTTTCAATTTACTTTGCTCAGATTCATTAGAGGAATCACTATCTATTGCACTTATAGTGCTACAAAATGTAGTTTTTAGCTTTCATTTTTGTTGATATATCATAGTTGTACATGTGATAATTTGATACACGTATATTGTGTGTAATAATAAATTCAGGGTAACTGAGACATTCATCACCTCAACCCTTTTTTTTGTTTGTTTATGCTGGGAACATTACAATTTTTCTTTTCTAGTGATTTTGAAATATATGTTAAATTATTTTAACTATAATTTTCTTACTGTACTATCAAAGACTAGAACTTATCTCTTTCATCTAAATATATTTTTGTACTCTTAAACCAACTTCTCTTCATTCCCTTCCTTTGTCACCCAGCCTCTGGTGAGAAACCACCATTTCACTCTGCCTCCAGGAAATACTCTTTTAGCTCCCACATGTGAATGGGAATGGGCAATATTTGTTTTTCTGCGCCTGATGTTTTCACTTAACATAATATCCCCAGTTCCACCAATGTTGTAAATGACAGAATTTTTTTTTTTTTTTGAGACCGAGTTTCAAGCTGTCACCCTGGGTAGAGTGCTCGTAGCTCACAGTAACCTCCAACTCTTGGGCTCAAGTTATACTCTTGCCTCAGTTTTTCTGCTTTTACTAGAGACAGGGTTCACTTTTTGCCCATATTGAAACATTCTTACATCCCTAAGATGAATTCCACTTGATCATGGTGAATGATCTTTTTAATGTGTTGTTGAATTTGGTTTACTAGGATTTTGTTAAAAATTTTTGCATGTATATTCATCATGGATATTGCCCTCTTGCTTTTTTTTGTTGTTCCTGTTATTGTGTTTTTGTTTGATTTGGGTATCAGGGTAATCCTGGCCTCACAAAATGTGTTTAGAAATATTCCATCCTCTTCAATTTTTCATATAATTTTTGTAGAATTAGTATTAGTTCTTCTTTAAATGTTTGATGAATTCTATAGTGAACCCAGTAAGTCCTGGGCTTTTCTATGATCAGAGAATTTTTATAATACTTTCAACCTAATTACTCATTATTGACCTATTCAGGATTTCTATTTCTTTGTTGCTTTATCTTTGTGGGTTGCATGTGTCCAGGAATTGATCTGTTTCTTCTAGCTTTTCAAATTTGGTGCCATATAGTTGTCATAATAAACTCGAATGATCTTTTTAATTTTTGTGGTATGAGTTGTAATATTTTACTTTTTAGATTTCAAAATATTATGGGGGTATAAATGTTTTGGGTCACATATATGGATTTTGTTATGCTTGAGTCAAGGTTATAACTGTGTGCATCACCCAGTGTTTATTGTACTTGTTAAGTAGGTTTTTACCCATCCATCTTCCTCCCTTCCAACTGCTTGATTTCTACTGAGTTTTACTTTCCTCTGTGCACAGGTGTGATTATCAGTCAGCTCTAGTTTAATAACAAGCACATGAGGTGTTTGTTTTTCTATTCATTAGATAGTCCACTTAGGATAATTGTCTGCAGGTCCATCCAAATTGTTACAAAGCACTTAATTCACCTTTCTTCATTGCTGAGAAGAAACAATTTTCCCAACATTTACTTCTAGAGTTCTTATAGTTCTGTGTTTTACATTTAAGTATTTATCTTGAATTAGTTTTTGTAAGTGGTGAGAGGTATGGATCCTGTTTCATTCTTCTGCATTTGGCTATCCAGTTTTCCCAGCATCATTTATTGAATTGGACTTCTTTTCCCCAGTGTACATTGTTGTCTGCTTTGTCAAAGGGCAGTTGACTTTATGTGGATAATATATCTGAGTTTTCTATTCTGTTCCATTGGTCTATGTCTCTATTTTTGTACCAATACCATACTGTTTTGGTTACTACAGCTTTATATTATAATTTGAAGTCTAATAATGTGATGCCTCCAGATTTATTTTTTGCTTAAGACTGCTTTGGCTATTCAGGCTCTTTTCTGTTTCCAAACAAAGCTTAGAATTATTTTTTTCTAGATCTGTGAAACTTGAGGGGGATTGCATTGAATCACTAAGTCCCTTTGGGTAGTATTGACATTTTGACGATGTAGATTCTACTGATTCCAGAGCATGGTATGTTTTTCCATTTGTGTTATCTGTGATTTCTTTCCTCAGTGTTTCTTAGTTCTCTTTGGAGAGATCTCTCAACTCTTTGGTTAAGTATAGTATATTACTAGGTTTTAATTTTCTTTGAAGCCATTGTTAATGTTATTAAGTCTCTGAACTGATTCTTAGGCTGACTGTTATTGGTGTGCAGAAATGCTACTGATTTGTGTACATTGATTTTGTGACCTAGGATTTTGATGAATTTGTTTATCAATTCCAAGATTCTGTTAGTGGAGTCTTTGTGGTTTTCTATATATAAGACTATATTGTCAGCAAAAAGCAATAGTTTTACCTCCTCTTTCCTGGTTTAGATGTACACAATTTCTTTCTCTTCTCTGATTGTTCTGACTAAGACGTTAGCATTATGCTGAATAGAAGTGATGACAGTGGACATTTTTGTATTGTTACAGTTCTTAGGGGGAATGCTTTCAATTTTCCCCTTTTCAGTATGATGTTGGCTGTTGGTTTGTCATTTATGGTTTTTATAATCTTGAGATATGTTCTATGTCTAATTTGTTGAGGGTTTTTATCATGAAAGGGTGCAGACTGTGTCAAATGCTTTTTGTGGATCTATTTAGATGATCGTGTGTTTTTTGTTTTTGCTTCTGTTTATATGGTAAATCACATTTATTTATCCATCCACACACTTTATGTCTTTTTTTTTTCTTTTTTACTGTTTGAGATTCATTGAGGGTACAAAGAATTATGTTACGCTGATTGCATTTGTTAGATAAAGTCCCTTTTGTAATTGTGTCCCACTCCCAAGAGGTGTGCCATACACCATGACCCCCCATTCTCCTCCTCTCTCTCTGGTTGCTCCCCTATACCCCGCCCTTGTATTAGCTCATTTGCTGCCTTCATATAGAGTAGAATACATTGGATTCTTGCTTCTCCATTCTTATGATGCTCTACTAAGAAGAATGTGTTCCACTTCTATCCAGGTTAGTACAAAAGATGCAAAGTCTCCATCTTTTTTAGTGGCTGAAGAGTATTCCATGGTATACATATACCACAGCTTGTTAATCCATTCTAGGGTTGGTGGGCATTTAGGTTGTTTCCACAATTTGGTAATTATAAATTAAGCTGCTATAAACAGTCTAGTGCAAATGTCCTTATGATAAAATGATTTTTTTTTTCTTCAGGATAGATGCCTAGTAATGGGATTGCAGGATCAAAAGGGAGACCTAATTTGAGTTTTTGGAGGCTTCGCCATACTTTCTTCCAAAAAGATTGTATTGGTTTGTAGTCCCGCCAGCAGTGTAAAAGTGTTCCCTTATCTCCAAATCCACGCCAACATCTGCAGCTTTGAGACTTTGTGATCAGGGCCATTCTCTCTGAGGTTAGGTGATATCTCAGGGTAGTTTTGATTTGCATTTCTCTGATAATTAGGAATGATGAGCATTTTTTTTGTGTTTTTTAGGCATTTGTCTGTAAGGTTCTATTCATCTCTTTTGCTTAGTGATGTATGGTATTGTTTGGTCTTTTTTGTTGATTAATTTGAGTTCCCAATAGATCCTAGTTATTGTCATTTCCCATTCTGCTGGTTGTCTGTTTGTTTTGGTTGTTGTTTCCTTAGCTGTACAGAAACTTTTTTAGTTTAATTAAGTCCCATTTGTTTATTTTTGTTGTTGCTGCAATTTCCACAGAAGTCTTCTTCATACAATCTTTCCCCAGGCTGATATCTTTAAGTGTTTTTCCCACACTTTTTTTGAGGATTTTTATTATTTCATGTCTTAGATTTAATTCCTTTATCCATCTTGAATACATTTTTGTAAGTGGTGAGAGGTCCAGTCTTGAGCTTTCGCATGTGGATATCCAGTTCTCCCAATACCATTTATTGAATAGGGATTCTTTTCCCTCAGTGTATGTTTTGTTTGGTTTATCAAAGATCAGGTGGCTGTAAGATTTTAGTTTCTTCTCCTGGTTTTCGACATTGACATTTCGGTTCCAAATGTCAATGTCTCTATTTTTGTGCCAATACCATGCTATTTTGATCACTATGGCCTTGTAGTACACCCTAAATTCTGGCAGGCTAAAGCCCCTGGATTTGTTTTTATTACTAAGAGTTGCCTTGGCTCCTTGGCTATGCAGGGTTTTTTCTGGTGCCATTCAAAATGAAGAATTATTTTTTCCAAATCTTGAAAGTATGATGTTGGTATTTAAATGGGGATGGCATTGACTCTGTAGATTGCTTTGGGAAGTATAGACATTTTAACAATGTTGATTCTTTTCAGCCATGAAGATGGCATGTCTTTCATTTGTTGCTGTCTTCTGTTATTTCTTTTCTTAGGGTTTTGTAATTTTCTTTATAGAGGTCCTTCACCTCTCTTATTAGGTACATTCCTAGGTATTTCATTTTGTTTGAAGCTTCTGTGAAGCAATTGTGTCCTTGATTAGCTTCTCATCTTAGCTGTTCTTGGCATATACAAGGGCTACTGATTTGTGGACATCAATTTTATATCCTGAGACATTACTGTATTGTATTTTTCAATGACTTCCAGGAGTCTTGTGGTTGAGTCTTTGGGGTATAAGATCATATCAAAGAGTGAGAATTAGACTTTCTCTACACCCATCTGGATACCCTTTATGTCCTTTTCTTGCCTGATTATACTGGCTAGAACTTCCAGCACTAAGTTGAATAGTAGTGGTGATAAAGGACATCATTGTCTGGTTCCAGTTCTAAGGGGGGAAATCTTACTGTTTTACTCCGTTCAGTATAATATTAGCTGTGGGCTTGTCATTGATGGCTTCAATGAGATTAAGAAATGTGCCACGTATGCCTATATTCATGAGTGTTCTAATTAGAAAAGAATGCTGAATTTTATCAAATGCTTTTTCTGCATCTATTGAGAGAATCATGTGGTCTTTCTTTTTGCTTCTGTTGATATGATGAATTACATTTATGGACTTGTGTATGCTAAACCAGCCTTGCATCTCTGGGATGAAACCTACTTGATTGTGATGAATGATTTTTTTAATGTGTAGCCATAATCTATTGGTTAGGATTTTGTTGAGAATTTTTGCATCTATATTCGTTAGTGAAACTGGTCTGAAATTCTCCCTTTTAGATGGATCTTTTCCTGGTTTTGGTATCAGGATGATGTTTGCTTCATAGAACATGTTGGGGAAGATTCCTTCCTTCTCATTTTTTTGGAATAATTTCTGCCCTATGGGTATAAGCTCTTTTTTGAAGGCTTGATAGAATTCTGGTATGAAGCCATCGGACCAGGGCATTTTCTTTTTGTTTGGAGATTTTTTATTGTTTCCTTGATTCAGTTCTTGAAATTGGTCTTTTTAAGAGATCCATTTCTTCTTCATGGTTAAGTATAAGGAGAGGGTGTGTTTCCAGGTATTGATCCACTCCTCCACATTGTCAAATTCCTGGGCATAGAGTTTCTTGTGGTACTCAGAGATGATCTCTTGTATCTCTTTGGCACCTGTTGTTATTTCCCCTTTATCTTTTTTGATTGACTCTGTCTTTTAATTGGAGAATTTGGTTAATTTATATTCACTGTTATTATTGATCAATAAGGCCTTAATATTCCCACTTTCTTACTTGTTTCCTAGTTGTACAATTCTGTCTTCCTATCTTTTTTACTGTTCAAGTGATTTTCTCTGGTTGTTGATTTTAATCCGCTGCATTTTATTTTTAGTGTATCCATTATACTTATTTTGCTTTGTGTTTATCATAAGGCTTACAAAGTCTCATAACAAATTAATTAATACTTTTCTCAACTTAACTTTGATTGTAAAAAACTGAAAGAAAAAAACAAATAAAAATACTCTATACACAACCTTTTTACTGCCCACACGTTTTGAATTTTTGATGTCCCAATATTTGTTTTTTATATTGCCTATCTCCTAACAAATTGTTGTATTTATTATTGCATGCTATTTGCTTCTTTCTTTAAATGGTTTTGGGATTATTTCTTTGTCTTTGACTTCTTAGAATTTGATTATAATATATCTTTATAATTTATTTTAATCTTAAGACATCTTTTCAGTCTTACACAAGGTTATTCTTTATATTCAAAATCTTATTATAACTGGGATGTTTTTGTTAAGATGACATCCTCTAGTGTGGGGAGCAAGCTGTGGGCAGCAGGGCCCCCACCACCTGGAAAATGCTCTGTGACTGACCCCCAACTGCTCTCCTCCTTTAATAACATTCTTTCCACCTGCCAGAAGTCACATAGCCCATGCATACTTTCCTTGTTATTGATAAGCACACAGTTTTTCCTCTTTAAGGATGATCTCTACCCCCATGTGTTAAGATTTATGCAACCTTGTTAAGATAAACAAAGCTGTTTCCACGGTTCAGGTGATGGCTACAGGCATTAGCTCAATCAGTCCTCCTGACACCATACTATCTCTCATCTCTTGTGTGTTTTGTTCTCATGTGTGTCCCTCTTCTTTGTTTCCCACCTTTCTACTCAGGTCAACTCTCCCTCCTTGCTCCAGGTTGCGAGAGGTCTCCCTTGATTCATGTGCTGTTTTGGGAGACTCTACGATGATATAAATAAAGAAATTTTGGATTGGACAGAAAAATGTTTTAGATGTTTAGAAAATAGTCAGGGTGGGGCCTGGAGATTTTACCAATGCGAGAGTCCCAAGACTGTTTACATGAATTGCATATCCATTTATAATAGTAAATGCCAAACTTTGGCTTGCAGTTTTAGACTCCTTCTTTGATATAAAATATCTTTTATTTATAAAATTATAGATTTTTCTTTTATTTCCATGACCTAATGATTTCCATTGTTTAGGTTCGAACAAATTTAAAATGTGCATATTTATATAATTGCATAAGTAATAGGTGTCAGACCAATTAAAATAAGATGAAAGTACATAGAACAAAAGTGTCTCCCTTCAATGTCATTTCTTCCTTCACATTTCATTATTAAACTTGGCAGGTATTATCTTAGGTCTTTTTCTATGAATATTCTTGTTTTGTTTTTTGTGTACATGGGAACATTTTATTTATACTCTGTGTTGATTCTATTTAGTTTTACTTTTTTATTTCAGGTTATGGTGAGGGTTCAACCAACCAGGTCACCATTTCTTTTTCTTTACTTTTCTTTTCTTTTTTCTTTCTTTCTTTTTTTTTTTTTTTGAGACAGATTGTCACTATGTCGTCCTTGGTGGAGTGCCAGGGAGTCACAACTCACAGCAACCTTAAACTCTTGCCTCAGCCTCCTAAGTAGCTGAGACTATAGGTATTTGCCACAATGCCCAGCTATTTCTTGGTTGCTGTTGTCATTGTTGTTTAGCAGGCCTGGGACAGGCTCAAACCTGTCAGCTTTGGTGTACGTGGCTGGTCCTCTACTCACTGAGCTATGGGTCCTAAACCTGGTCACCATTTTTGAATGTGTTAGTGTCCCCCTTGTAGTTGTGTCCTGCAGCCAAAAGGTGTACCATACACTCCTACCTTATGCCCTTTCATTGGGAGCACATCAGTCCCCCTTTCTCTCCCCTCTCTCTTGTTTCCCCTACCCCAACTTGAAACTTGAATAGAATTATTTTTTCTCCTATGTGGACATGTATTAGATCGTCTACTGGCTTCATGATAAGATTGAATACATTGAATACTTTCTTTTCTATGCTTGTGGTACTTTACTATGAATAATGTGTTTCAGTACCATCTAGGTTAATAGAAAAGATGTAAAATCATGATCTTTTTTTTTATTAAGTCATTTTTACATAGACCATAAATATATTTATGCCACTATGGTATTCAATGTGTTGATTATTTGTACAAATTGGAGTGCTTACATCCTACTAATCAACATAGACTTCACCTCATTTACCCAATTACAGGATTAAGACATTTGTATTCTACACTTGATAGATCCAACTTGTACTTGCAATATGTTCCATAGGTGTGGTCCCCCTACTAACCCTCCCTCTATCGACCCACACCTTCCTTTCCCTTCTGCTTCCCCCTTCCCTCCTTCATCCTAGGCTATAGCTGTGTTTCATTTTTCATATGCAAATGTGAATGATTGTAAATTGGTTTCACAGTAGTACTGAGTACATTAGATATATTTTTTTTCCATTCGTGAGATACTTTACTAAGAAGAATATTTTCCAGCTCTATCCATGTTTATGAAAGAGGTAAAGTCTTCATTTTTTTTAATGCTGCATAGTATTCCATGCTATACATATACCACAATTTATTAATCCATTCATGGGTCAGTGGGCACTTGGGCTTCTTACATGACTTGGCAATTATAAATTGAGCTGCAATGAACAATTGGTGCAAATATCTTTATTGCCAAATGATTTTTGGTCCTTTGGATATACACCTAGA
>CAUYQV010081913.1:0-15856 GCA_963574575.1 Galagoides demidoff
CTCAGAATGGGTGGGTGGGGACTCCTCAGAGTTCAATGTTGCAGGTGGGGAATATATACAGATTTATACAGTTTTACAGTTTTATTCCTGGCTGGAGGGTGCCATGGCACACCAGCAGGGGTAGGAGGTCCAGTTTTTAGGGGGTCTCTCCCATGGGATAATGTGGGAAGAAGTTTGAACTCTGCTCGCTTGTTTGCATGGAGTAAACTACGAGCCCTTGTTGTGGGGGAGGGGACTCCCGTCCGCTTGGTGTATTTTTGGGGTCACAGCTCACCTCAGGAAGGTTGAAGTGTGCTCCTTAATCTTCTCTCTTGGCTCTGCTCCAAACCATCAGCTAATTAGCTAAACTTCTGTCCTTTTAGCCTCCTTCTGGAAGGGAGCGTCTGTAAAAAGCTGGCTGCAGTCTGCCATCTTGGCTCCGACCCCCCCCTTTTTTTCCATTCTTGAGATACTTTACTAAGAATAATATGTTCCAGCTCCATCCAGGAAAACATAAAAGGTGTGAAATCTCCATCTTTTTATGGCTGCATAGTATTCCATGGTATACATATACCACAATTTGTTAATCCATTCATGGGTCAATGGGCACTTGGGCTGTTTCCATGTCTTGGCAACTACAAATTGGGCTTCAATAAACATTCTGGTGCAAGTTTCTTTGTTGTAAAATAATTTTTGATCATCTGGGTATATACCTAGTAGAGGAATTACAGGATCAAATGGTAGGTATACTTTTAGTTCCTTGAATGCTCTCCAAACTTCTTTCCAAAAAGGTCATATTAGCCTGCATTCTCACCAGCAGTGTAGAAGTGTTCCATTCTCTCTGCATGCACATCAACATCTATAGTTCTGGGATTTTGTGATGTGGGCTAATCTTACTGGAGTTAGATGATATCTCACAGTGGTTTTGATTTGCATTTCTCTGATGATTAAGGATAAGGAGCATCTTTTCATGTGTTTGTAGGCCATACGCCTGTCTTCATCAGAGAACTTTCTGTTCACGTCTCTTGCCCACATGGAAATGGGTTTATTTGTTCTTTTCTTATTGATTAGTTTGAGTTCTCTGTACATTTTAGTTATCAGACCTTTGTCAGAAGTGTAACCTGCAAAGATCTCCCATTCTCAAGATTGTCTTTGCTTTACTTACTGTGCTGTTGGCTGTGCAAAAGCTTTTTAGTTTGATTAGATCCTAGTAATCTATTTTTGGTGTTGCTTCAATTGCCCAGGGGGTCCTCCTCATAAAATATTCTCCCAGGACGATTTCTTCAAGTGTTTTCCCTGCACTCTCTTCCAGTGTTTTTATAGTTTTATGTCTTAAGTTTAAATCTTTTATCCAGTGAGAATCAATTTTTTTAATGGTGAAAGGTGCGGTCCAGTTTCAGTCTTTTACAGGTCACCAGCTAGTTCACCCAGCACCATTTGTTAAATAGGGAGTCTTTCCACAACTGAATTTTTTTTATTAAATCGTTGTGGTGTACATTAATGCAGTCATGGGGTACGATGTGCTGGTTTTATATACAATTTGAAGTATTCTCATCAAACTGGTTAACACAGCCTTCATGGCATTTTCTTAGTTATTGTGTTAAGACATTTATAGTCTACATTTAGTAAGTTTCACATGTTCCCTTGTAAGATGCAGCATTGGTGTGGTCCCAACTTAATATTTTTGATAAGCTTGTCAAAGATCAAATGATAAGTAGCTAGGTTCATCTCTTGGTTTTCTAGTCTGTTCCATAAATCTACCTCTCTGTTTTTGTGCCAGTGCCATGCTGTTTTGATCACTACAGACTTATAGTATAGCATGAAATCTGGTAACGTGATACCTCCTGATTAAGAAACAACATTGTTAAAATGTCTGTACTACCCAAAGCAATCTACACATTTAATGCAATCACCATTAAAATACCAACATCATACTTGAGGAATTGGGAAAAAACAGTTCTTCATTTTATATGGAACCAGAAAAAAAAAAAAACATAGCCAAGGCAATTCTTAGTAATGAAGACAAAGCCCAAGACATCACTATACCAGACTTCAGGTTATATAAGAAGTTCACCATGATCAAAACAACATGGTATTGGCACAAAAATAGAGACATAGACATATGGAACAGAATCAAAAATCCAGACTGAAAGCAGTCTCTCATATCCTATCTGATCTTTGATAAACCAAACAAAAGTATAGACTGAAGAAAAGAATCGATAAATGGTCCTGGGAAAACTGGATAACCCCATGTAAAAACTGAAACTACACCTGCAATGTTCACCACTGACATAAATTAACTCAAGATGGATACAAGATTTAAATATAAGACATGAAAGGGCAAAAATCTTAGATGAAAGCATGGGGAAAACTCTTAATGATTCTGGCCTGGGAAAAGATTTTATAAAGAAGACTTAGTGGCAATCGCCACAATAACAAAAGTAAACAAATAGGATTTAATTAAGCAGAAAAGCTTCTGCATAGCTAAGGATACAATAATTAAAGCAAAAAGATAACCTTCAGAATGACAAAAGATATTTGCCTGTTACAAATCTGACAAAGAGTCGATCACTAGAATCGTCAAAGGACTCAAATTACTCAACAAAAATAAGTAAACAATCCCATCTATCACTGGGCAAGAGACATAAACAGAACCTTCTCTGAGGAAAACAGATGAATGGCTAACAAACATATGAAAAAATGCTGTTTGTCCCTAATCATCAGAGAAATGCAAATTAGAAACATCCTGAGAGATATCACTTAACCCCAGTGAAAATAGCCAACAACACAAAGTCCCAGAGCTGTAGATGATGGTTATGGAGAAAAAAGATATGAAGAGAACACTTTTACATTGTTGGTAGGACTGCAAAGTAATATAGCCTATTTGGAAAGAAGCGTGGAGAATCCTCAAAGAACTCAAAATAGACCTTTCATTTAATCCTACAATTCTATAACTAGGCATCTACCCAGAAGAAAAAAAATCATGTTATCATAGAGACACTTGCATGAGATTATTTATCACAGATCAATTTACAATCACCAAGATGTGGAAACAACCCAAGTGCCCACCAACCCAGGAATGGATGAATAAATATGATATATAATAATGCATATATATAGATGGAGTAGTATTTCATCTACTTTCCTAGAATATTTTATAAAGCATTTCATGGTATAATATATATATGTATACCATGAAATATATGTATTTATACATATACATATATTATACCATGAAATAATACTCTCTCTATATATATAATGAAATACTAATATACATATATATATATGATGAAATACTAATCAATCATAAAAAGGATGGGACTTTATATCTCTTGCATTATTAGCCTGGATGGAGTCAAAGCACATTCTTCTTAGTAAACTATCACAAGAATGGAAAAGCAAGTATCCAATGTACTCAATATTAACATGAAGCCAGTAGATGATCTAATACACACACACACATATAAGAGAAAAACTCAATTCAATCCAAGTTGGGGGAGAAGGAAGAAGGAATGAGGTAAAGGGGAAGAAGAAAGGGGATGAGTGTGCTCTCACTTAATGGGCACAATGTAAAGGTATACGGCACACCTCTTGGATGCAGGACACAAGTACAATAAGGACCTATCAAATGCAAACATTATAACCTAATTTTTTCTACCTTCACATTACTCTGAGATTCTTTTTTAAAAAAGATATATATTGTAAGCCTTAAAGCAACCACTAAAAAAACAAAACAAAGAGTTATAGCTAAGGTCAACATAGAAGATAATAAAATGAATCACACACAAAAAAAAATAATCCAAAGAACACAGAGAAACAGGAATAGTGAAACAAAAGATAGGTGGGGAAAAAAGAAAAAAAATAGCAAAAATAGAGCTTTAAACTTAATTATATCAATAATAATATGAAGTACAAATTGTCTATACAACCCAATATATAAGCAAATATTGTCAGGTTGAAAGAAAAAACACAGTAGGGTGCCAGCCCCATATGCCGGAGGTGGCGGGTTCAAACCCGGCCCCAGCCAAAAACTAAAAAAAAAGAAAGAAAGAAAGAAAAAACACAACTTGATTATATGCTACTTAGAAAAAATGCACACTTGACTATAAATACACAAATAGATTAAAAGTATAGAGATGGGAAGTACATGCCATTCCTGCACAAACAAAACAAAAAATGCTGAGTGGCTCTATTAATTCAGACAAAGTAGATTTCAGAGCAAAGATTATTACTAGGGTTAAACAAGATTATGCATTAATGATTAAAGGGTCAGTTTAGCAGTAAGGTATAACAACATTAAATGTTTATGCAACTAATAACAGAGCTTTGAAATACAAGGAGCAAAAATTTATAGAGCTTTTCTCACAAAATTTAAATATTCTTTTTGGTATCTGCATCTATGGTGCTAAACAAACCTGGTTTATAATTACAAAACGCATTATAAAAAACAAAACGCATCAAATTTCAAGGAGAAATAGACTAACCTACAATTATAATCAAATTTGTATACCATATTGTTATAAACTAAATTTTTGTTCTTCCCCAAAATTAATGTTGAAATTCTAAGCCCTAATATGATTTTATTCCAATGTGATAGAATACTAATAATAATAGTAATGAAAGTTAACATTTATTATGCACTCACTATGTTCCATATACTATTCTTGTTGCTTTTTATATATTATCTCTTTTAACTCTCCATTATCGTCCTATGAAATAGACAATATTAATTTCCCTGTTTATAAGGCCTGAGGTAACTAAGTTATGAGGGTGGAGCTCTCTCACCCTCTTCTGACACATGAAGATAAAAGAACAAGTTAGTCAGCTGCAACCAGGAAGAGGGCCCTGACTGGAATGCAACTGTGCTGGCATTTGGAGGCTTTTAGTCTCCAAAACTGTGAAAAATAAATTTGTGTTATTTGTAAACCATCCAGTTAAGGTTACTTTGTTATAACTGTTTGAACTAAGGCACATGTTGTTAAAAATTGCTAAGAACAAATAGAAAATCAGCCAGGCTACAAAAGACTTGAACAACAGCACCATCAACAAACATGACCTATTTGACATTTATAAATAACACATTCATGAAACAATAGCACAATACACATTCTTCTTAAGTTTATGTGGAACATTCTCCAAGGCACATGATATTCTGGAACTTAAAGTAAGTCTCAGCAGGGCAGTGCTTGTGGCTCAAAGGAGTAGAACACTGGCCCCATATGCCGGAGGAGGTGGCAGGTTCAAACCCAGACCCAGCCAAAAACTGCAAAAAAAAAAGTAAGTCTCAGTAAATTCAAAATATTCAAGTCATGCAAAATCTCTTATCTGACCTTAGTGGAATTAAATCAGAATAGCAAATATTCTAAAGCAAAAATTTATAGAGCTTTTCTCACAAAATTTAAATATTCTTAAGAAAGAAAGAAATTGATAGCACTGAAATGCCAATATTAGGGGGAAAAAAATAAGTCTCAAGTCAATGACTTCAGCTTCCACCTAAAGAAAGAAGAAAAAGTAGAGGGAATGAAACCAAAAGTGAACAAGAAAAAGGAAATAAAGATTAGAATAAAATAGAAGTTCATAAACTGGGTGGTGCCTGTGGCTCAGTGGGTAGGGTGCTGGCCCCATATACCAAGGATGGAGGGTTAGAACCCAGCCCCAGACAGCTAAAACAGCAATGGCAACTGCAAAAAAAAAAAATCGCCGAGGGTTGCAGCAGGCTCCTATAGTCCCAGCTACTCAGGAGGCTGAGGCCAGAGTATCATTTAAGCCCAAGAGTTGGAAGTTGCTGTGAGCTGTGACACCAAGCACTCTACTGAGGGTGACAGAGTGAGACTCTGTCTCAAAAACAAGAAGTTCATAAACTGTTTTCTAGTTCTAGATGAACAGTATTGTAAGTTGATGGATTCAATAACTGGTTCTTTGAGATCAATAAAACAGATAAACCTCTTGGAATACGTTGCTTTATAAAAAGAGTGAAAGCTATATCATTAACATCAATATAAGCATATGCCTAATTAATTAATTAGAATAAATAATAGAAAATAATAACTAACATTTTAGACATCTGATGTCTAAGTTCAGATCTATTTTTTAATATAATAGCAGCCATTGAGATGCACTATTTAGATGTCCTTTAAGAGAAACTTGCTGTGAAGTGTGCAGTTAACTGTCAGCCTCCGGATGTGTTTACCTGTGAGTGGTAAGTCCATACATATAAGTTCTGACAATGAAGTTCATGGACTCATCCTAGAAAAAGTGCTACATACCTCATTGCTGAATATCACTGTGATCACGTTCAAAGTACTCCACTTGGGAAGCTATGCTCAAATGCCAGCCCCAATCCACTCTTGAAAGCAATTCTGGAACTCTTTTCCCTGAATGGCCATCATAGCTATAATTGTATTACACTTGATATCCTGAATGTCATTAAAACATTTCCTTTATCTTTGCATAAAGAAAAAATTCATTGTGAGCTAGATCAGTTGAGTAGGGAGAGTGTTCCAATACAGTTGTTTGCTAGCTAAAAACTCCCTCACAGACAGTGCCATGTAAGCTGGTGCATTATGGTAATGAAAGAGCCAACTTTTCTCATGCCAGAATTATCAGTTAAGATTTTCCTAACTAAAAAAAGAAAAAAGTTTTCATAACTATTTCTCTATCAGTGTTCAATTGATCAGCTATGCTTCTCATAGTCAGCTGATTATTTTAACACACAATTCAAAATAATTTTTGCAATGTTTTAATCAGTTCTGCTCATTACTGCCCACCCTGACCTCTCTTCATCAGTGATATTTTATCTCCCCTATGAAAAATGTTTAATCCATTTTCACACTGCCATTTTCTTCATGGCATTATCCCCATTACCTTGGGCTAACACGTCCCTGATTTCACTTTCTCTCTTGTCAAATGTAACAAGAAATTTAATGTTTGTTATTGCTCTAATTCAAACTCTGACATGCTTGCAACAGCACAGAAAAACATGCAACACCAATAATAGACACCACTCAGCAAGACACTGCCACACATCTACATGAATACAACTATGAGACACTGATACACCAAGGTTCTGAAACCTTACTGAGTTGTTTATACAATGCTGCCAATGTAAGCCCATGGTGGCAAGTTCACAAACTTAATTGTCAGACCTCATGGTCCCTGGTTCTCTAGGTCAATAGCTAAGCATGGTAGGGGTATTAATGCAGAATCCTTCTTGCCCAACAGAGGATTCCTCTAGCAGGCAATGATGGTTTAAAAACCTTCCATTTATCTGGACAAAGCTTTATCAAAACTAGGCCACAGTCTATTTCTCTTGCTACCCAATCTTCCTTTGTGTTCCCTTTCTTCTTTAACAAGTGTCAGACCTGCTTTGTATTTTAAAGGCTTTCCCTGACTACTCTAGCTTCCTCTACTATTATGCTTCATAGAGGATTTTTCCAATTGATTGTTTGCTTTTCTAATCTTGTCTTGGCATTTGCCTCTTGTTGGACCCAAACTGACATAGTCTAGGAATTCCTTAAGTGGAAATACTCTTTAAGAAAATATAATATAAGGTGCCACCTGTGACTCAGTGGGTAAGGCCCTGGCCCCATATACTGAATGTGGTGGGTTCAAACCCGGCCCCCAGCCAAAGTGCAGCAAAAAAATAGCCAGATGTTGTGGCGGGCACCTATAGTCCCAGCTACTCAGGAGGCTGAGGCAAGAGAATTGCCTAAGCCCAGGAGTTGGAGGTTGCTGTGAGCTGTGATACCACAGCACTCTACCAAGGGCAATAAAGTGAGGCTCTGTCTCTTAAAAAAAAAAAAAAAAGAAAAGAAAATATAATATAGTATGCTATGCAAAATTAAAGTGTCCAAAAGTTTATTACAAATAGATTTCATGAAGTTACACACTTATGTTTATTATTGTTGTTACCAGCAATAATAACTAATGAAATTTATTATGTACTCAGTTTTTCATGTAGTATTCTTGGTGTTTTTCATATATTATCTCATTCAACTCTTTATTCTAATTCTATGAGGTAGACACTATTAATCTCCCCCTTTTAACAGATGATGGAATAGGCTTAAAGAAATTAAACACACAAACAAAACATAAATTAAACAACTTGCCCATGTTTATACAGATAGTAAATGCTTAAATTAGGCCACAGATTTTGCCAGCCTGCCACTAGAGCCCACACTTTTCATTATTACATCATTCAAGCCTTGTATACTTTCTTCAACTCCATGTAATCGATAAGATTTAAACATGTTGGCCAGACTGGTTCTTGATCCTAAATATACCCTTGCCCAGATCTAGAAGTCTATACAGTATAACTTGTCTCTCTACTAGCTGACTTACCTCAAAGCCAAGAGAA
Organism: Galagoides demidoff; assembly: GCA_963574575.1. Lineage (NCBI taxonomy): Eukaryota > Metazoa > Chordata > Mammalia > Primates > Galagidae > Galagoides > Galagoides demidoff. The sequence continues at coordinate 8,339 of CAUYQV010081913.1, forward strand.
ACTCAGGATCCTGCAAGACCAAGACATTAACCTCTAGATGTTACAGGAAGACAATATATTGGAAAACATGGCCTTCGAGAACAGATAAGCATTATTTTTGAATCATATCCTAAAGGAAGCTATTTAGAATTTCAGAATACCTTTGTGTACAAAAAGAAAGATGATTAGAATAACTTTTGCCTTATTACTCAAATTACAAATGTTCACAAAGATCAATTACTTTAAGAAGTATTAGTGAAATTTGATAAGTTTAAATTAACTTTTTAATGATTCTTTGAAATTTGGGACTTAAATTTTTGTAGAATTCTAACACCTAGGTTGATCCAAAAAGTTGATGGGTAATACGTGGATCATTATGAAAGTTTTGAGATACACAAATCCAAGAAACATAAAACCTGTGTGGATGGTAACAAAAGAAGTTGAAACTTACATGGTGAATCACAAAGAATGCTTTCAACTGTATTTCTTAGGAGTGAAATGATGGATCATAACACAGTCTGTCTCAAAACTTTCATAATGGCCCATTCCTATTGAAATGTTTAGTAAGATGTAGCCATATGATATTTACTTTATGTTACAAGTGACAAAGTGTTTGGTACAATACAAATCCTTTCTTTATAAACAAAGATATGATGTGGGTTGTAAAGTATCTGAGTACCTACTACAGAACAAAATTACTCTGGTATTGGCATATTCAAATAGTACCCAGGCCTCCCTTCTGGATTATGCAAAGTTTAAAGCAATCTTATTCTTAAGAGATAACTGAGGGGAAAAATACCTTAAAAATTTCAAAGAATTGACTTTTCAGTTCTTTGAAAATTCATATGGAATCACAAATGGGTTATGAATGTTGAGAAGCTGTAAGACATCAGTGTAAATCCATAATGAGGATGGGCAAACCTGTTTAGATAAAATTGAAATGAGCAGTTTGAAAACTATAAATCTTTAACCAAATCAGAACCTCATTAAATTTGGAAAAGTTTCATTGAATATTTGTAAAGGCATTTCTCTCCACATTTCAAGTCTATTTCAAAGCAGGAATGAGAAATAAATAAGCTCACTGTGAGAAGTTTGATCTGCTTTTACTTCTGCAAATGCTTGACAAACTCAACAATACACATTAAATAATAGTAACAGTCTAGGAAAGTCAGGTCTCTAAGCAGTTCTTGATGAACAGAAATCAGGAAATACTAACCAATAGAGATAAAATCAGAAATCTTTTGAGATTTTATTCACTTACATAGAAATGTATGTGCTATTATTCACTATTACAATAAAATGTACAACTGTGGCACTAATAGGTTGTCTTCAGTTTGATTTTTAATTGTGTTGTTCCTACATTGAAAATGACTTGAAGATTGTTACCTTATAAGAATTAGCTACATAAATGGAAAGGTATAGTAGTTTTACCCTATTATACTTTTGGTGTTTGCTGATCCTAATCCCCACTACATACATAATATCCCCATATCTGAGAGTAATTTCTGTATCATTCAACAAATCATTTTTAAATGTATGTAAAGTCTTCAATTAGCTAAACATGTTTGTTTTCTCTCACTAGTACAGGGGTTCTCAACCTGTGGGTCACGACCCCTTTGGAGGTCTAATGACCCTTTCATAGGGGTCACCTAAGACCATCCTGCGTATCAGATATTTACATTACAATTCATAACAATAGCAAAATTATAGTTATGAAGTAGCAACGAAAATAATTTTATGGTTGGGGGTCACCACAACATGAGGAACTGTATTAAAGGGTCGCAGTATTAGGAAATTTGAGAACCACTGCACTAGTAAGACTCTTTTGTTATGATCTGAAGGCCTGTGTCCTTCCAGAATTTATATGTTAAAACCTACTCACCAAGGCGGCACCTGTGGCTCAAAAGGGTAGAGTGCCAGCCCCATATGCTGGAGGTGGTGGGTTCAAACCCAGCCCCAGCCAAAGGAAAAAAAAAAAAAAAACTTAATCACCAATGTGATGATATTTGGGGGAGAGACCTTTGGGTGGTGATTAGATAGGATTAATTTTCATATAAAAGAGACCCCATGCCAGGTGCAGTGGTTCATGCCCATAATTCCAGTGTTTTGGGAGGCTGAGGCAGGAGGATAGCTTGAAGTCAGGAGTTTGAGATCCTGTCTCTACAAAAACTTTAAAAATTAGCCAAACATGGTGGTATGCACCTGTATTCTCAGCTACATGGGAGGCTGAAGTAGAAGTATCACTTGAGCCCAGGAGTTCAAGGTCACAGTGAACTATGATAGCACAAATGCACTCTAGCTCAGGCAAAAGAGTGATACCCTATCTCAAAAGTAAATAAAAACCTCGGAAAACTACCTTTTCTCCTTCTGTTGTGTGAGAATGCAGGGAGAAAAGACAATTTCTATAAACTAGAAAGTGGACCATCACTGGACACCAAATTTGCCAGTGTCTTGATCTTGGACTTTCTAGACTCCAGAACTGTGAGAAATAAATTTCTGTTGTTTATAAGCCATCCAGTTTATGGTATTTTGCTATAGAAGCCTGAAGTAATAAACCATTGCAGTGTTAAAATGTACCAGAGAAATTTTACATAGGATATTTTCACATATTTGCCAGTAATTTTCCTTGATAATTCAAATGTTTGTTATTATTAAATTCTTTTGATAACTAAATGTCAATGGTGTCATAAGTATGTAAGATGATTCACAAAGCACTTCAGTGCACAATGAATTTATTTTCTCATCAATGAGTAAAATAAGGACCCTCTTTTACTTATGAAGAAAATAAGACTTTTAATTGACTAGTTGACATGATTGTTGTCAATTCAGATATTGTCCTAACAAATGTCCTAAAAAAGCTCAGATTGAGTAAATATAAAGCAAATTAAAGTGCATGAAAGCACAATTACAAATATCATAGTAAATCTGAGAAAGCACAAATATAAACAAGTTACAAGAACGAATCTTTTCTTTATAAGGAAAGGTATTATGTGAGTTATAAAGCATTTGCATACCTACTACTATATTATAAATGTAGTAAAGGCTCAGTAGACAAAAAGATGAAGGAAATGTGATGAAATAGATCATAGACATTGTAGACAATCATGCCTATATCCAAAAATCTGCCTGTGTCATTTACTATTTGACACCAGGACACATTACCTCGTTAATTCTGTTACTTTATCAGCAAAATGAGGATGATAACAATGCTTATCTTTTAAAGGGTGGTTTGAAAATCAAATTTAATTAATTAGGTTAAGTGGCTGGCATTTAATAATTGATCAAACATGTAAGCTCTTCTTTCTACTTTTTTAAACTAAAGCAAGTAATAAGCACAAAACGGAAGATCTGTAAACAGTGGACCATTGTAAACAAAAAATATATATATGACTTTTATGTATCAATAATGGATGGCCAAATGTAGTGGCTCCTGCCTATAATCCTAGCATTCTGGGAGACCAAGGCAGGAAAGCTCAGGAGTTCAAGATTAGCCTGACCAAGAGTGAGACCCTATTTCTACTAAAAATAGAAAAACTAACTAGGTGTTGTGGGTGCATGCAGTCCCAGCTACTTGGGAGGCTAATGCAGGAGGATCACTGGATCTCAGGAGTTTGAAGCTACTGACATAGGCTAATGATATGGCACCCTAGCCTGGGCAACAGAGTGAAATTCAGTTTAAACAAACAAAAAAAAAAAAAAAAAAAAAAAAGACTGGATGAGTAAGTTACCCACACCTTCTTGAATTTTCAGCCAAACTACAAACACTATAATATTGTCAGGAGCACTTCCTTTACTACTGAGAAAAGTAATAGTAATATTTCCAGGAAAAAAATAAAACAAAACAACATTTCAGTTCATCAATCCTCACATATTTTCTAAGTAAGCTCTTTAGTTGTCTTTTTGTTAAATTGTTCATACGTAATTGTGTGGCTTCATTTTACTGCTCATATTATGCCTTAAAGTGAAATCGCCCAAACTTCATCTTAATACACAAACACAACTACTTTTCCCTTTTGACCCATCATGATCTATTGTCAAAAATTATCAGGCGCTGGGCACCTGTGGCTCAAACGGCTAAAGCGCCAGCCACATACAACTGAGTTGGCAGGTTCAAATCCAGCCCAGGCCCGCCAAACAACAATGATGGCTGCAACCAAAAAAATATAGCCAGGGGTTGTGGTGGGCACCTGTAATTCCAGCGACTTGGGAGGTGGAAGCAGGAGAATCACTTGAACCCAGGAGTTGGAGGTTGCTGTGAGCTGTGATGCCATAGCACTCTACCCAGGGTGACAGCTTGAGGCTCTGTCTCAAAAAAAAAAAAAAAAATTATTAGGGCTAGGTGGCGCCTGTGACTCAGTGAGTAGGGTGCTGGCCCCATAAGTGAGGGTGGCGGGTTCAAACCCAATCCTGGCCAAACTGTAACAAAAAAAAAAAAAAAAATAGACCCAGGCATTGTGGCGGGTGCCTGTAGTCCCAGCTATTCGGGGGCCTAAGGCAAAAGAATCACCTAAGCCCAAGAGCTGGGGGTTGTGTGAGCTGTGCTGCCATAGCACTGTACTGAGGGCAAGAGAGTGAGACTGTCTCTGAAAAAAAAAGAAAAATTACTAGGGCTTGCTTTGTTCTGAAAAGTAATATACCTCCATTACCATGTTTAAGTAGATATCTATAAAGTATTGAATATAGTTTCTAAATTACTCTTTCTCCATGTTCTCCCATTCATATGGCAAACACATAAACCTGTTAGGAATGGTATGCTACTGTCAGGATGAGTACCAAAGATTATAACATAAAAATATTCCCACTGGTTCGTCTTTTATTTTTGTTTTAATTTAATACCTAATTTCATTAACTATGTTTACTTTAAATTAAACAGTAATTTGGTTAATTTTAGAAGACAAAAACTAACATGGTAACAGTAGTCAATAAATCTTCAAATTGTGATAATTCACACTCTGTAAAACTTGTGATTTGTACCAAAAATTGTATGAAATATAGACATATCCTACGAAATACCAACAAGTAATTTACTCATTATGCAGGGGGTACATTTGGGAAAACTAATGATCAGTTTGGCAAGTAACATTCGCTGATAAACAGCCTGAAATTGATTTAAAATTTTAGAGAAGTTGATGTAACATTGTGCTTTTGTTTATTCTTTAGTTTTTAAAGAACTACATGATATAACTAACATATCAATGGTCACACTCAAATGGCTATTGACATTAAATGTATCTCTGAGTACCTTTGCAGGCGTCCTCAAACTACTGCCCACGGGCCACATGCGGCCACCTAGGACATTTATCCGGTCCGCCAGGTGTTTTTGCCACCACTGCCTGTCCTGCTTAGCAGCTGACTCATCCCGGGGCCCACAGTCCGGCCCTCCAACAGTCTAAGGGACAGTGAACTGGCCACCTGTTTAAAAGTTTGAGAACCCCTGCTTTAAGGTGTTATCTGTACAGAATGGAAAAAAACACTGAGTTAAAAAGAAAAAAAAAAAGTTTCAACAATTTAAGTCATCTTAGTGCCTGGGTCTAAATTTTTAAAGAGCCCATTCACATATGTTTTGGCCTGGCTTTGACATCTAACATGGCTATCAAGCTAGATGAAGGGAATCACTCTGAGACACTTGCTTCTTCTCTTCCTATGCAAGTAGAAGACAGTCCTTAGTATATTTGACTTTGACTTCTACAGGTGACAATCTATGCCTCCTAGAACTCATGGTGAGATGGCCTAGTATGGGTACACTGGTCTTTCCATGCCAGTGTTAGCCTGAAGAATGATTCATTGGGTGGGAAAATGTTATCTTTTTATACTCTATTTTCCATGTCCTCCAATCACTTTACCCAGTTACCTTAGGTGACTAGCACTTTACAGTGGGTAAAATGTGATTATCTTCCATTCATTTCTAACTTCAGATACATAACAGTCAGAAACTAAGTAAAGTAGGGGGAATTAAAATGGAACTTTGAGCTGATAAGCAATAACCACTCAGTGATGAGTTGTGATTTATCTTTTTTAGAATACCAGCTTCCTTCCTTATTTCCTAGACAAGTGTTATCTTTGAAGGGTAAATGCTTTTATTCTATTTCCTTCTAACTTTTTCACTGCCTTCTGACTGCCTATCTTTTGAGGCATCCTCTCTCTATAATGAAAAGATAAAATTATGTTTTCTCAACTATTAAATTTTCATTGGGTCTGAAAACTGAAAGAGAATCATATCTGGCAATAGAAACTCCTGAGATTTATTTCCAGTTTCATTGCTGGTTGTGACACTTAAGACAACTCATTTACATTCTTTTATACTCTCATTTGCAATGTGCTCATGCACTTGCAGTCTCTGTCGCCAAAGTACATACAATCAGAGATTTCCAGTAAAGAAGATAAAAATTAGAAATGAATTATCTCACCGGAGACAAACATGGTCATATAGACACAGAGAGTAGCTCAGGTCTTTGGGTCCCCAAAGAACACCTCATACGTTCTATAAGAACTCTGAAACTCGGTACGTCCAGAGCCCCTGCAGTAGGCATTTTCAACCATTCATACTTTGAGTCAGTTAGTCTAAGGTTGTTGGATTCTGTTTGCTGTCTGACCCAAAGGGTGATGGCACCGCCAGGATGAAGCTTGTGAGATTTTTGATGAAATTGAGTCACGAAACTGTAACCATTGAATTGAAGAATGGAACACAGGTCCATGGAACAATCACAGGTGTAGATGTCAGCATGAATACACATCTTAAAACTGTGAAAATGACCCTGTAGAACAGAGAACCTGTACAGCTAGGAACACTGAGTATTCAAGAAAATAACATTCGATATTTTATTCTACCAGACAGTTTACCTCTGGATACACTACTTGTGGATGTTGAACCTAAAGTGAAATCTAAGAAAAGGGAAGCTGTTGCAGGAAGAGGCCGAGGTCGAGGCAGAGGAAGAGGACGTGGCCGTGGCAGAGGAAGAGGAGGTCCTAGGCGATAATGCCTACCAGAATTACTGTTTCAAAGTAATAAGTGATTTGGGAATTTTTTGGGGGGGTTTTGTTTGTTTATGTCAATTTTTACTCTTGATCTTAGCCAAAAGGCCAAGAAGCAATGTTTATGTCTATTTTTAATAAACATAAATGTGGGACAGAGTTGTCTTCTAAGTGTAAAAAAAACAACAAAAAAAAAGAACTCTGAAACTCAACCAATGATCTGGCTATCCAGTCCTTGAGCTCATAGTAGAAACCAAGATCAACATAGCAACAGTTAACAATAAATATGCTCTTTCCTAAAACCACCAATAAATACACTGTTTCAAACCTTTAAAAAAAAACCTATAATGGCGGCGCCTGTGGCTCAATCGGCTAAGGCGCCAGCCACATACACCTAAGGTGGCGGGTTCGAATCCCCAGCCCAGGCCCGCCAAACAACAATGATGGCTGCAACCAAAAAATGGCCGGGCGTTGTGGCGGGCACCTGTAGTCCCAGCTACTTGGGAGGTGGAGGCAGGAGACTCGCTTGAGCCCAGGAGTTGGAGGTTGCTATGAGCTGTGATGCCA
>CAUYQV010081915.1:0-13175 GCA_963574575.1 Galagoides demidoff
GGAGGGAGGAGACTCGCTTGAGCCCAGGAGTTGGAGGTTGCTATGAGCTGTGATGCCATGGCACTCTACCCAGGGGGATAGCTTGAGGCTCTGTCTCAAAAAAAAAAAAAAACTGAGTACATAATTTACAGGGCACAGAAATAAATGAAAATGCAGGACCCCTCGTTCACACTTAAGGATTTTATGATGATGACAGACAAGCATGAAGCCAAGCACAGAGCCCTTCTGAACACAGACAATGTACAACTGCACATGGTACCCTCCAGAGCCAGCCCTGCCTTTAATAGTTGTTGGTGTAAAATCAAACTTTAGTTTGTACGGGCGGCTTTCAGACAATTGCATGAATGCATAAATTACCAAAGAGAAATGTAACGGTCAAGTCTTCGGTGTGATTCAGGGACTGAGAATAGGACAGACGTTTCTAAGAGCAGTAAGGGGACAGGTCCCTTCTGACATTACCCCTGTGTGTCGTTAGGTCCTCAGCCCATTCTCCCTTCAGTTCCTAAAGAAAACAGTAGGATAGAATTATATCCTATGGATACACGCCGTGTAATTAACAGGAGGGTGTGATTTGGGGGAGCTGCGACCTAGGCATTCTTCCTTTCCTAGATCCTAGATGAACACCTGAGGTGCAGAGAGCTCATGATGGAAGAGGCAGCTCTTTATTGCTCTACTCCCTCTCTCGCAAGACCCCGGTTTATCTGACAAGACAAGCCTTACGGGGGTTTGCAGATACCTTGGTATCATCTCATTGCCAGTAGCACCCCTTGAGGTTGGCAGTGTGAGCCTCAGTTTATACACAAGGAAACAGAACTTAAGAAAGGTTATGTCATCCCGCAAGGTTTTACAGTAGCAAATGGCAAAGCCAAGACTAAAATCTGGTCTTCTGATCATGAGTGCAGTCATGTTTCATGTTTTCTCTGTTGTGTACCTGGAAACCCAGCCAATTCCCCTACATATGCCATTCTTTCTCAACCTAACCATGTCAGTTTAATTCTCTTCCAAGAAACTGATTGACAGATGTTGCATTTTCCAGAGGAAAAGTGAATCTCCACCATACTCTTAACACAGTGGTTCTCAACCTTCCTAATGCCACAATGTATTTTCATTGTTACAAAGGGGTCTTGACCCACAGGTTGAGAACCGCTGCTCTAACAAGTAAAAGCATTCTTGATGAAAGGACTCAATTCCTTATGGACCCTCAGTTCCAGAAGCATATCTAGATAATGTTGGGGTTTATTTGAGTAGAGTGGGAAGTAACTGAGGAAGTGGATGAGAAAGCTATTAGCAGCCGAAATCCTCCCAAAGATAACCCCAACTTCTGCAGTTGGCCTCGCCTAATATAGTCCCCCCCACCATGGTCATTAAGAACCAAAAAATCCCCAGAGCTAAACACAAGAGAATGAGACCTTAGGCCAGGTGCAGTGGCTCACACCTGTAATCCTAGCACTCTGAGAGGCCGAGGCAGGTGGATCACCTAAGCTCAGGAGTTCGAGACCAACCCGAACAAGAGCGAAACCCATCTCTAAAATCTAGCTGAGAATTGTGGCAAGCACCTGTAGTCCCAGCTGCTTGGGAGGCTGAGGCAAGAGAATTACTTAAGCCCAAGAGATTGAGGTTGCTGTGAGCTGTGATGCCAGGGCACTCTACCAAGGGCAACAAAGTGAGACTCTGTCTCAAAAAATAAATAAAAACAATAATAAAATGTGTTTCATGAAAGATACATAAAAATCAAATGTATGAAGAATAAGAAAAAATAAATAGCAATAAAATTCTTTTTGCCTCCCAATAAATTGTCTTGCTTTTACTTCACTTTAGAAACACTCCTGGGTGGCACCTGTAGCTCAGTGGGTAGCACACCAGCCCTATATACTGAGGGTGGTGGGTTCGAACCCGACCCTGGCCAAACTGCAACAAAAAATAGCCAGGTGTTGTGGCAGGTGGCTGTAGTCCCAGCTACCTGGGAGGCTGAGGCAAGACAGTCGCCTAAGCCCAAGAGCTGGAGGTTGCTGTGAGCTATGATGCCACTGTACTCTACCGGGGGCAACCAAATGAAACTCTGTCTCTTAAAAAAGAAAGAAAGGAAACACTGCTGTTCTAAACAATATACCCCAGCTAGCTGGAACATTTGTATTTTGAATGTTTCCATTAAAAATGGAATTGTTGGCAGCGCCCATAGCTCAATTGGCAGGGTGCTGGCCACATACACCTAGGGTGGTAGGTTTGAACATGGCCCAGGCCTGCTAAGCAACAATAACAACTACAACCAAAAAATAGCCAGGTGCTGTGGCAGGCTCCTGTAGTCCCAACTACTTGGGAGGCTAAGGCACGAGAATCGCTTAAGCCCAAGAGTTTGAGGTTGCTGTGAGCCGTGATGCCACAGCACTCTACCCAGGACGACAGCTTAAGACTCTGTCTCAAAAAAAAAAAAATTGAATTGTTAATATATATCTGATATTAACCTAATGATTGTTTTCTTGCATATAATCTTTATCAATTCTAAAAACTCATTCCTTTCATCTAAGTCAGCGATTCTTTTTTTATTCTTTTTTTTTTTTTGAGACAGAGTCTCATATGTTGCCCTCGGTAGTGTACTCTGGCATCAAGCTCACAGCAACCTCAACCCCTTGGGCTTGAGTGATTCTCTTTCCTCAGCCTCCCCAGTGGCTGGAACTACAGGCACCTGCCACAGCACCTGGCTATTTGGTTGTAGTTGTCATTGTTGTTTGGCAAACCCAGGCTGAGTTGGAACCCTTCAGCTCCAGTGTATGTGGCTGGCTCCCTAGCTGCTGAGCTACAGGCACTAAGCTGAAGTCATCAATTCTTAAAGTCCAACCATTTCAACCATCACTTGAGAACTTGTTAAAAGTGCAAATTTGTGGGTTCTACCCCAGAGCTACAAAATCAGAAGTTCCTGGGGATGGAGCTCAGCAGCCTGTGTTTTAACTAGCTTATTTTTTTGTTTGTTTGTTTGTTTGTTGCAGTTTTAGGCCCAGGGCTGAGTCTGAAACCACCACCTCCAGTATATGACCAGCACCCTACTACTTTAGGCCACAGGCACTGCCCCTACCTTGTGTTTTTAACCAGATGATTTTGATGGGCACTAAAGTTTAAGAACCTCCCTGTACGGCCTGATGCAGCACGTACCTGTAGTCCCAGCTCCTCAGAAGGCTGAGGTGGGAGGATTGCTTGAGCCCAGGAGTTTGAGGCCAGCTTGGGCAATATAGCAAGACCTTTTAAGGAAAAAAAAAAAGCCCCCATCTCAGTCATTAGTCTTTTTTTTTTTGTCAACAAAGTATACTAGTATGTTTTTTCAATGTGCAAAATGTCAAATTTGAGCTTTAATGATGTTCTTTCCAATTTTAGGATTTACTTCAGATGCAGTATGAAGGCGTAGCTGTAATGAAAATGTTTGACAAGGTGAAAGTGAACGTAAACCTTCTCATATACCTGCTGAACAAGAAATTCTATGGAAAGTAAAGTGCCTGCGGAAATTTCACAAATTCTGTATCATCTGGATTGGAAAATGAATTTGTTTAGTATTTTTGTTTTTAAACATGATTGAAATCACTGCTTACAAACGTGTGATTTTTTTTTTTTAAGGACCAAAACTGTTCTCAAAAATGTACCCACGTGCCTTTTTGATAATTTGATACTAAAATAGAATAATACGAAGAAAGAATTAATGTAAACCTATCCACGTTGTACTGTCATGTAGGTACTCTGATTTAAAACTTTGGACAGCCTGTGATCTCTTTTAAAGGAGGGGGACATTTAGCTAACTGGGGACAAACATAAACCTATTTTCTTACGAAAAAATTTTACATGTCCCACTTGAATGATGTAATTCTTCATAGATTTTTTTATTGGTGGATGAATGGAAACCTAATTATTTGTAATGAATTACTTAGACAGTCCTAAGCCTTGTCTTCTTTTAAAGAACACTTTTTTGTGCAATTCCAAATGAAGTTTTTATAAGTAATTGAAACCGACAAGACAATAACACTTTCTGTATAAAAGGATATATTTTATGTGATTTATTCCTACTAAACAAAAGTGCACTACTGCCTCATGGAAAGACTCGTATGAAGAGCCTTTACCCTTAAGTGACTAAGGACCAACACGACGGTGATCCTAGACTCCCACCTCCCCTCTTCACAACGTATTTGAAAACTTCAATTGTGCCTCTCAATTTTTTGTAATGCTATAAAATCAGTATCTAGATGGTTTTTAAATGTATTCTTTGGAAATTGTTTTATGTAAAATAAATGTTACTTAATTACATTTATTTGACTTTTATCATATCATTTAGAGGGTAAGAGAAGATTCTTGGTGGGGCTTTTCAGGAAAACAAGCAATATACTTATGCTTTAAGGAAAAAATACAAGACCCCTGTGGCTAAAACGAGATAGAAATTTCTTTCTCTCAATTTCAGCTGTTCTAAAGTGAGCAGGTCCACAAAGGAATCCAGGGGTCCAGACTGGCCAACTGGCTCTGTATTTGACACTCATTCCCAGCCAGCAGGATGGGGAAATAAGTCCAGGGCAAACATGTTAAGTTACACAGGTCACTTCTGCTTACATCCTATTGGCCAAAACTTAGTCACAGAAGCACAGTAAGCGAAATAGAGTGCCTAACTAGGCAGCCACATGTCCAATTAAAACCTAAGGTGAAGAGGGGGTGATCTCTTAGTTTTAGGCAGGCATCCTCAAACTACGGCCCACGGGCCACATGCAGCCCACCTAGGACATTTATCCAGCCTGCCGGGTGTTTTTGCCGCTGCTGCCTGTCCTGCTTAGCAGCCGACTCATCCCAGGGCCCGCAGTCTGGCCCTCCAACGGTCTGAGGGACAGTGAACTGGCCCCCTGTTTAAAAAGTTTGAGGACCCCTGGTTTTAGGTGTCTCCACCACAATGGTAATCCAGATGTTCAGGGGGAAACCCCCTGAGGCTTTCTTCATGCATTCAGTAGGCTGTACTTTCCTAAGGGATTCCAAAATACAGAGAAAATAGGTTAGTTTATGCTCATGTGGCATAAACTTTTAAGACCAACATAATTTGAAAAATGCAAATTGTAAAAGGTAGAATCTGCTACTTGAGCAATTATTTCTAGTAATACGTGGTTTTGACAGAGAGATCGTTCAGCATCTCAACAGCTTGTGGGTTTCTGTGTTTTTTAACGTTAGCCTTAATATAGACTTCCATAAAAGGAGTCAAAGATATAGGTAGGTTTGAGAAAAAGCCTCCCTCTCCCTGTCTCCCCTACTACTAACATGGGAAGGTGGGAGACGGGAGCCGGGGCAGTGGGAGGAGGACGCTAAGCTACTTCTTGCCCCAGGAAAGACTTTCAGTGGAAATGTATAGAAAGAGCCAAAATTAAGGAGGAGATGTTTGGAGGTAAAAGCCAGCCTTTCCCAGCATCTCTGTAAGGTGTTTGTCTTATTCCAACACTGAATGTGCCCCGGGGTTATTTGTATGGATAAAGATGTTTGCAACACACCAATACCCTCAAGGAAAACTGAATTTTTTTCTCTCTGTTGGCCCACAAGATGAAGTTGCTGTCAACCTATTACCAGTTGCTATTTGTTTAAGGGACACGTATGTGGGGTGACCCAGAGAAGGAAGCATGTGATAAAGAAAAGGAACAAGAGGCCAGTGGGTCTGCAGGTGCAGCAGACCACACTCAGGACTGCCGAACCATCCCTCAAGGGGTGGCACTGTGCTTCGTAATGCTGAGCTACTTAAGGCTGCTCAGCTTCCTTCCCGGGGCTCATAGCTTTTCTTACTCAGTGAAAACTTTTTTTCTTTTCTGCTTTTAAAACACCAAGCAATTGGAACTCTAACTTGATTTTTGCAAAGCTGGCTCCTGGATTTTATGGATGTTTGATCATATTTCCAGTATTATAAAAGTAGTCTTTCGAAGGCTAAAAGGCCTGTGTTCCCCTGAACTCCACCTTGGCACCTTAAAAAGGCAAAAAGCCCTTAATGCAACATTCTAGCTGTCCTCAAAGGATCTGCTCTAGTGGTCCTCAAAAGAGGGAAAACTTTACTCCGGAAGTGGTGAAGAAAGAAAACCACTTGGGGTGATCCCTGTATAACATGGAAAGTCAGAACTATAATGCGTACGTTGGTGTATATGTGTGGTTGTACATAATTGAAGATGCTATTCTCAGAATATCAGGTTTATGACTTAGACTGTGGTGAAGTAGGGATTTGTGGTATTCCTCAAACATTCCCAGAGGCAAACCACAGAACTCCGAATGGGGCAAGTGTCTATATATTTTGAAATTTTCTGGGGAGCATTAAATGTTCTTAGTACTGGTTAGCTTTTGAAAAATCTATTGCCTTTGTCACTGAAACCAAAGCTTGGTAACAGTTTACAATAGTGTCTTCTAAGTTCCAGAGGACAGACACTGTGTTTCAGTAACTCTTAAATTCAGAGCCTGGCAAGTGCCTTGTAAATGGAGGCACAGACATGAGTTCTAGAAACTTGTTGATAAGACCTTGGCTGGGCGCCATAGCTCAGTGGTTAGGCTGTCAGGGCTGATAGGTTCGGACCTCGTGCCTGTAGGCAAGAGAATCACTTGAGCCCAAGAGTTTGAGGTTGCTGTGAGCTATGATGACAAAGTGAGATGCTATCTCCATTTAAAAAAAGGCTCCGTGCCTGTAGCTTAGCGGGAGGGCGCCAGTCACATATACCAGAGCTGATGAGTTTGAATCCAGCCCTGGCCTGCCAAGCAACAATTACAACTGCAACCAAAAAAAAAATGGTTGGATATTGTGCTGGGCAGCCTGTAGTCCCAGCTACTTGGGAGGCTGAGGCAAGAGAATTGCTCAAGCCCAAAGAATTTGAGGTCGCTGTGAGCTATGCCACTACAGCACTCTACCCAGGGCGACAGCTTGAGACTTTGTCTCAAAAAAAAAGGCAGGGAGACCCCACTGTCTATCAGGAGCCTGGTATCAGTGTTTTACAGCCTTTTTTTAAATCTCATGGCACATGTGTAAATATAGTTAAACTTCCACAGCACACTTAAATTATATTGATCAAAAAAAAAGTTAAAAAAAAAAAGAATATACTTACTGTGCTTTGAACTTCTTTCAAATTTAATTTAATTAATGATCTTTAAAAATTTTCTCAGCACACCTAAGTCCCTCTCTCCCATGATTTAAAAATAAATAAATCACTGCTTTAGGTTGTCACTTGTGTGAATGGTGCTTTAATGATTATCTCAGCTTAAAAAATATATCATCATAACTCAATCTCCAAATAAAATAGCTCCTACAGATTTACTAGGATGCTTCACTGTTTTCCTGATTGTGTAAAGTCTCTTAGCCCAAAATACATTGGAAGAGAAATCAATAAGAAGAACTAAAAGATATGTTCACGAATGAAAACTTTTGGTTTTTGTTTTCTTTTTAACAGATACTAAACTTGACCTTTGCTTAGCACTCTACACCATAGGGATAGTCCACCATTGTATCTACGGTGGGAATGCAGTTGTGATCACTATGAGAGATTATTTCTAAATCTGAACAAATACAAATTTGTAACAACAAAAGATGAAAATAGGTCTCTTGCTGGTTAGCTTATAACCTACTGTTTGATTACGACTTAGCTTTAATATATACGGGCTATGGTATCACTACCCTTAGCTTCCAAAAGGTAAATTACTAAGCAAGCTCTTAGAATATACTGTTGCCTTTGGAGAGCTTAGTTAGAATAGAGAGGTGGTAACCAAATACATGAAGCAGGTAGCTCATCTAATGGTGTGAAAGAAACTGCTTTCACATCACAAAGTCCCCAAACACCAGATGCTGGCGTGGATATGGAGAGAAGGGAACATTTCTGCACTGCTGGTGGGATTGCAAACTAATATAGCCTTTTTGGAGAGAAGTATGGAGAATCCTCAAAAGAGCTAAAAGTAGACCTTCCATTTGACCCTGCAATCCCGTTACTAGGTATCTACCCAGAAGAACAAAAAGATGGAGACTTTACATCTTTTACATTTACTTGGATGGAATTAAAATGTATTCTTCTTAGTAAAGTATCACAAGAATGGAAAAATAAGTATCCAATGTACTCCATACTAATATGAAATAATTATATAAACAATTACATGTTTATAAGAACAATAAAACACTGTTATAGTCCAGTTCAGGAGTAGAAGGAAGTGGGAGAGGGGAGGACATTTGGCAGAAGGAGGGAGGGCATGAGGTGGGACCTCACCTAATGTGCACATTGTGAGGGTGTATAACACACCCCCTGGGTGAGGGGCTCTTCTACAAATGGAACTTCATCTCAAAAGTGAGAACAACGTTACTTAAAAGTTGTACCCATAACACAGTGGTTATGGCACCAGCCACATACACCAGGCAGGCAGGTTCAAACCTGGCCCAGGCCAACTAAACAACAATGACAACTGTAACAAAAAACAGCTTGACTTTGTGGTGGGCACCTATAGTCCCAGCTACTTGGAGACTGAGGTAAGAGAGACTTAAGCCCAAGAGTTTGAGGTTGCTGTGAGCTGTGACACCATAGCACTCTACCAAAGGTGACACAGGGAGACTCTGTCTCAAAAAAAAAAAAAATTGTACCCCCATGTTAATTTGAAAAAAATTTTTAAATACTCAAAAAAAGAAAAAGAAAAGAAATATCTTTCATATCAGCTTGGGATTAAAACTTTTACCACAGCTGGACTCTGTGGCTCACACCTGTAATTTGGGGAGGCTGAGGCAGGTGGACTGTCTGAGCTCAGGATTTCAAGACCAGCCTGAGCAAGAGCATGACCCCATCTCTAAAAATAGCCAGCATTGTGGTGGGTACCTATAGTCCCAGCTACTTGGGAGGCTGAGGCAAGAGGATCACTTGAGCCCAAGAGTTTGAGATTGCTGTGAGCTACAAAGCCAAGGCACTCTACAAAGGGCAACAAAAATGAGACTCTGTCTCAAAAATAAATACATTAATTAATTAATTAATTAATTTTTTATCACATTGAAGCCACATTTGTTTTAAAACACTACTAACCACCACGGAGGAGCAAGATGGCAGCCGAGTAACAGCTTCCTTGCAACTGGACATGGTGAGACTGGGGAGAGAAGTCTCCATGCATCTCTGGCTGGAGGGATCTGCCCAGAAACATCCCTTTGGGGATCCAGGGAGTCAGCGAGAGACTTCTGGACCCCATGAGGAGGACAAAAGCAGTGGAGAATGGGCAAGTGTTTGCGTGTGTTCCTTAGGTCTAATCCTGCCAGCAGCTGTAAGTGCAGCAACAGGGAGATTGCAAACTGGAAAGGTCTTACCTGTGAGCTGTTTTTTGGACTTGACATTCCGTTGAGCTACCTCCGGAGAACCTGTGTGAGAGTGCAGTGGACTTTAAGCGTTGTGTAGGGCCCGGGACTTCACCACTGAGCCACTGAGCCAGATGGAGCTGATGCAGAGCCAATGTGGGAGAACTGCACCCTCAGGGTCGCAGAGCAGGATCAAGTGGGAGACCTTGGGCGAGTAATCTAGTGACTGAGCCGCATAAAGGCGGGGACTGTGCTGCCTTTTAGCCTTGGCCCTCAGGGGCATAGAATGAGACCAGTTTTGGCACACTGGGTACGAGGACAGCCACTTCAGGAGTGATCCCAGTGACAAATGATTTCCTGGGAAAGCTTCTGCTTAGCCAAGGTTAACAGTTTAAAGTGCCTTTTAAAAGCAGGCTGAGGAGAGATTTAGGCTCTCCACCCTGCAGGGTTTGAGAAATCAGCAGAGGCCTCCAGTCTCCATCTTGTACAGCTGTATCAGCATTGTGATTAATATCTCATACCCCAGAAAATCACCTGTTTCCCAGACAATATTCAGTAAGATATACTGCTTTGGGGTTTTTTGGGGTTTTTTTCTTTCTTTTTTTTAATTTCATTTTCCCTCTAGATTTTTCTTTTTTTCTTCTTTCTTTTCTTTCTTCATTTTTCTAGTTCAAATATAATTTTCCATTGTTGCTAGTGTTTTCACCTGTATTATTTGGTTTTTTTCCCCAATTTTACCCCATAAAGTTTTCTGCTTGCTTATTTTGGTTGGATTTACAGCAGTTTTGTCTTTCCTCTCTACTTGGTGGATGTGGGGTACAGTGTCTGAACAGGGTGGCAAAGAGCTGCCTTCTGATTAAACCATGCAGAAGAAAGAATCTCAGAGGTAGAAGACAAAGCTCTTGAGATACATAGTTAAAGAGGCAGAAAAGAAAAGAGAGAAAGCAGAACGCTCACTGACAGAATTATGAGACTTTATGAAGCATTCAAACATCTGAGTTACAGGTACCCCAGAAAGGGAAGAAGAATGCCCCAGGGGAATGGAAGCCATACAAGAGAATATTATAAATGAAAATTTCCCAAATATCACCAAAGATTCTGACACACTCCTTTCAGAGGGATATTGGACCACAGGTCACCTCAACTCTAACAGATCTTCTCTAAGACACATTGTGATGAACCTGTCCAAAGTCAAGACGAAAGAAAAGACTCTTCGGCTTGGCACCTGTGGCTTAAGTGGCTAAGGCGTCAGCCACATACACCTAAGGTGGTGGGTTCGAATCCAGCCCAGGCCCGCCAAACAACAATGACAGCTGCAACCAAAAAATAGCCAGGTGCTGTGGCAGGTGCCTGTAGTCCCAGCTACTTGGGAGGCTGAGGCAGGAGACTTGCTTGAGCCCAGGAGTTGGAGGCTGCTGTGAGCTGTGATGCCACAGCACTCTACCCAGGGGGACAGCTTGAGGCTCTATCGCCAAAAAAAATTAAAAAATAAAAAAAAGATTCTTCAAGCTGCCAGGAGTAAGCACCAGTGGACCTACAGGGGCAAATCCATCAGGGTGACTGTAGACTTCTCTAATGAAACTTTCCAAGCAAGAAGACAATGGTCATGTACCTTTAATCTACTTAAACAGAACAATTTCCAGCCCAGAATTCTATATCTTTCTAAGCTAAGCTTTAAAATTGAGAGAGGACTCGGCGCCTGTGGCTCAAGTGGCTAAGGCGCCAGCCACATACAGCTAAGGTGACGGGTTCAAATCCAGCCCGGGCCCGCCAAAACAACAACGATGGCTGCAACCAAAAAATAGCCAGGCGTTGTGGTGGGTGCCTGTGGTCCCAGCTACTTGGGAGGCTGAGGCAGGAGACTCGCTTGAGCCCAGGAGTTGGAGGTTGCTGTGAGCTGTGATGTCATGGCACTCTACCCAGGAGGATAGCTTGAGGCTCTGTCTCAAAAAAAATAAAATAAAATAAAATTGACAGAGAAATCAAATCATTTACTGATATGTAAACATTGAGGAAATTCACCACAACAAGACCAGCTCTACGGGAAATACTTCAACCCATTCTACACACTGACCATCACAATGGATCAACAGCAAAGTAAGAAATTAAAGGACAGAACCTAACTTCCACAATAATGCAAAAGATAAAACTAAGCAATGGACTCTCACAAAATAAGATGAATAGAAGGTTTCCACACTTATCAATTATCTCAAAAATGTTAATGACTTGAATTCCCCACTGAAGAGGCATAGATTGACTGATTGGATTAAAAAACATAAGCCATGCGTTTGCTGTCTACAAGAAAATCCTAGCTTCAAAAGACAAATTAGAACTCAGAGTTAGGGCTAGAAATCAATTTTTCAGGCAAACAGAATTCAGATGAAAAGAGGGGTTGCAATCTTATTTTCAGGTACATGTGGATGTAAAGCAACTAAAGTCAAAAAAAGACAAAGCTCGTCACTTTTTATTGGTCAAGGGAAAAATATAACAAGAAGACATTTCAATTCTAAATGTTTATGCACCCAACTTAAATGCTCCCAGATTCTTCAAACAGACCTTAATTAGTCTGAGCAATATGATATGCTATAACACCATAATAACAGGTATTTTTAACACTCCTCTTACAGAGCTAGACAGATCCTCAAAACAGAAATTAAACAAAGATATAAGGAACTTAAATGAGACCCTAGAACAACTGTCCTTGATAGATGCATATAGAATACTCCATCCCAAAGACAAAGAATGTACATTCTTCTCATCACCCCATGGAACATTTTCCAAAATTGATCATATCCTAGGACACAAAACAAACCTCAACAGAATCAAAAGAATTGAAATTTTACCTTGTATCTTCTCAGACCACAAGGCACTAAAGGTAGAACTCAACTCCAACAAAAACGTTCAACCCCACACAAAGGCATGAAATTAAATAACCTTCTTTTGAATGACAATTGGGTGCAGGAAGAAATAAAAGAGAAAATCATTAACTTCCTTGAGCACAACAACAATGAAGACACAAGCTACCAAAACCTGTGGGATACTGCAAAAGCAGTTCTCCCCCTCCCCTCAGACAGAGCCTCAAGCTGTCCCCCTGGGTAGAGTGCCATGGCATCACAGCTCATAGCAACCTCCAACTCCTGGGCTCAAGCAAGTCTCCTGCCTCAGCCTGGCCACAACGCCTGGCTATTTTTTGGTTGCAGCCATCGTTGTTGTTTTGGCGGGCCCGGGCTGGATTCAAACTCCTGGGCTCAAGCAAGTCTCCTGCCTCAGCCTCCCAAGTAGCTGGGACCACAGGCGCCTGGCCACAACGCCTGGCCATTTTTTGGTTGCAGGCGTCATTGTTGTTTGGCAGGCCAGGCTGGATTCAAACCCGCCACCTTAGGTGTATGTGGCTGGCGCCTTAGCCACTTGAGCCACAGGCACTGAGCCACCAGCATCCTTTTCTAATTAGAACACTGAAGAGTTTAGGCATAGGTGGCACATTTCTTAAACTGGTCAAAGCTATCTATGACAAACCCACAGCTAGTATTTTACTGAATGGAGTAAAACTAAAAGCTTTTCCTCTTACAACTGGAACCATACAAGGTTGTCCTCTGTCACCATTACTATTTAACGTCGTGCTGGAAGTTCTAGCCAATACAATTAGGCAAGACAAGGAAATAAAGGGTATCCAAATGGGAGCAGAGGAGGTCAAACTCACCCTCTTTGCTGACGATATGATCTTATACTTAGAGAACACCAAAGACTCAACCACAACACTCCTGGAAGTCATCAGAAAATACAGTAATGTCTCAGGATGTAAAATCAATGTCCAGGCTCAATGCCTGTGGCTCAAGCGGCTAAGGTGCCAGCCACATACACCTGAGCTGATGGGTTCGAATCCAGCCCA
>CAUYQV010081916.1:0-47674 GCA_963574575.1 Galagoides demidoff
GGTCCCAGCTACTTGGGAGGCAGAGGCAGGAGACTCGCTTGAGCCCAGGAGTTGGAGGTTGCTATGAGCTGTGATGCCATGGTACTCTACCCAGGGGGATAGCTTGAGGCTCCGTCTCAAAAAAAAAAAAAAAAAAAAAAAAGATCTTAAACATCACCTTTCTGAGGCGCCCTACTGAAAATAGCTACCCTCAGTCACGATAGAGAACAAATCTTTTTTATTCAAGAAAATGAATAACATGATCTATTTAAGATGATCTTGGTTTTGTTTTATTTTCTTGATAATGGTCTGTCTCCCTAATAATTTAGAAGATCTATGAGGACAGGGATGGGTCATTCTGGTCACTGCTGAGTTCCCAACATTTAGGACAGGAGCTGACATAGCACAAAACAAAGTCAGGAATGTATGAGCAAACCCAGGACAGTGCTGGCTCAGAGCAGTGCTCAGAAAATAAGTATCAGGCCCATAAAAGGGGCTCACATCTGCAATCTTAGCACTCTGGGAGGCTGAGGAGGATAGATTGCTTAAGCTCAGTAGTTTGCGACCAGCCTGACCAAGAGTGAGACCTATCTCTACTAAAAGTAGAAAAACTAGCTGGGTGTTGTGGCTGGCACCTGTAGTCCCAGCTACTCGAGAAGCTGAGGCATGTGGACTGCTCAAGCCCAGGTGTTTGAGGTTGCTGTGAGCTATGACACCACAGCACTATACTCAGGGCAACAGAGTCTCAATTAAAAAAAAAAAATTGGCAGCTTCCATAGCTCCTTGGGTAGAGTGGTGGCCACATACGATGAAGGTGGAGTATTTGAACCCAGCCCGGGCCAGCTAAAAAACAACAATGGCAACTGCAACAAAAAAATAGCCAGGCATTGTGGCGGGCACCCGCAGTCTTAGCTACTTGGGAGGCTGAGCAAGAGAATCACTTAAGCCTAAGAGTTTGAAGCTGCTGTGAGCTGTGGTGCCATGGCACTCAACCCAGGGCAACAGCTTGAGACAAGAAAGAAAGAAAAAAAGGAAGGAGAGAAAGAGAGAAAGAAAACATGCATCCCACCTTCCCTGGCACGTACAGCTGTGGAAGAAGAAAGTAAGTTTATTTATCCCTCCCCAGCAAGGGAGTTGCCAAGGCTAAATGATACCCCAGAATCCTCCAGTGTACCCCAAGGCTGAGACAGATGAGCTGGTTCCTGGGGTTCAGGAACCAGAGAAACGGATGATTCTGCCTGCCTCCCATCTAGCCTCTGCCTAGAGGAGATTTTTTTTGACACTCACAAGTTCAGATCAAAAGGGATTTCCAAGAAAGGTGCTGGAGGCTGGGCGCTGTGGCTCATGCTTATAATCCCAGCACTCTGGGAGGCCGAGGTAGGTGGATCACTGGAGCTCAGGAGTTTAAGACCAGCCTGAGCAAGAGGGAGACCCCATCTCTACTAAAAATGGCATCGTGGTGGGTGCCTGTAGTCCCAGCAACTTGGGAGGCCGAGGTAAGCCTCCCAGGAACTTGAGGTTGCATGAGCTATGATGCCATGGCAGTGTACCCAGGGCCACAGAGTGAGATTCTGTTGGAAGGAAGGGAGGGAAGGAAAAGGAAAGGGACAGGGAAAGGAAAAGAAAGGAATAGATACGGGTCCAGGGCCTTGCAGGGATGTTTCGCTCAACTGTAAGTGGCACAGGGGCCTCCCAGGCCTGGGGTGCAAGTCCTGTTGTAGGTCCCTTTCCCTCCCAGAGACCCATTGTTTTCACTCCATTTATTGAGATTGAGGCCCTAAGCATGTCCATTCTAAGCATTTTACAAGTATTAAGTCATTTAATCCTCACAACAACGTTATGGGGTACTATTATGAGCCCATTTTATGGAAAAGGAAACGAAGGCAGGGTTTTAAGTAGCTTTCTTGGGGTAGCACAGAGGGTTGGAGCAGAGGTGGAATGCGCATAGCAGGACGGCTCTATGGTGCATGCTCATAACCATCAGGCAGCACTGCCTTTTCCCAATGGAATGGTAAGAATGGCGATTCCTGCCTACTCAGCTCACCAAAAGGTTTAAAAGAAAAAAAGCAACGGTGGGAACCCGCTTTACAAACCGGGAAGCACCCGGAAAACAGCCGCAGTTTGCTCTTTTTCTTTTCAGCACCCATCCTGAGAAGTAGGAATGTTCTTTGCATTTCATAGATGGGGCAACTGAGGCTCAGAAAAGCCAAAAAAAAAAGAAAAAAAAATTCAAAGTAAGAGTCAGTGGCTGGTGTCTACACACAAGCTCCGGGGACAGGGCGGGACAGAGTAAGGGGGTCGAGACTAAATACCTCTAGCTGGCCGACTGGCCACCGGGCGGACCTACTGGAGACGCCTGGGCGGAGCGGGCTCGGGCGGAGTCCCGGAGAGGCGGGGCGCGGGGGATGGTGCAATCCCCGGCCTGAGAGCATCAGGCAGTGGCTGATTTGCTCAGGTTTGCATCACCCAGGCCAGGATCTGGAGTCGGTGCCCGGCGCCCTGGAGACACTCACAGCAGAAGCGGCGCTGGCTCCGCACGCGTCCGCTGTTTGGGGTCCCGGCCGGGGCGGGACCTGGATCGGATCCCGACCTCAGCTGCAGCAGAGAAGGCCCCCGTCCACCCGCGCTGTCCCGGACCACCGGCAGCGCCAGGACCCACGAGGGACACTCGGGCAAGCAAGGTATCGGCTGAGGGCCGGGGAAGGGACCGGTTCGGAGACTGGCAGGTTGGAGGGGGCGGCCGGGGGAACTGGGTGCCGGAGCCTCCGGGGGTCGGCGTGCTGCCTGTTACACATAACTTTTAACATACCGGCTGTCCGAGGGGCGCCTTGGGCCGAGTGCCCCCCGGAATCTCAGGTGACGCGGCCCCGCAGGGGGTGGGGTCGCCCGAGTGTGGCTGAATTGGGTCGGGACAGGGCTGCGCACCTGCGGGGAGAGTTGGGGGAGCCGGCGACTGAGGTGTCTGACTGTCACCTGGACAGGAGGGTATGCCGTTGTCTGTTTTGTGTGAGTGTGAGGCAGGGAACTTGTGTGGTTGGGGAGGGTTGTGTGTGAGGGACCTGTGGGATGTACTTGGCCGGGTGTCTGGGGGCTTTACGAGGATCCGCGTGAGCCTGTTGGTGAAAGGTGTAGGTGGGAATGGGTCTCAGGGTCTGTATGTGCCTCCGTGGATGGTGAGAACCGTTTAGAGGGCTGGGCACCTGGTGACTGTGAGGACATCGCCAGGACCAGCGTGGGGTGCCCTGGGAACAGGCCGCATTCGGAGCGCCGAGTGCGGTGCAGAGTCAGCGGGAGCGAGGACGCAGAGCGCGGGAAGCGGGGCCCGCAGGTGTGCACCCGCCCGTGTGGCTGCGGGTTGCAAGCTGCACTGTGCGCGTGTGTACTTTGTGCCTGTGG
Source organism: Galagoides demidoff (assembly GCA_963574575.1). Lineage (NCBI taxonomy): Eukaryota > Metazoa > Chordata > Mammalia > Primates > Galagidae > Galagoides > Galagoides demidoff. The sequence continues at coordinate 3,376 of CAUYQV010081916.1, forward strand.
ATGGTGTGTGCTGTCCCGGCAGACTGGAGGTGTGGGGGAGGCGCCAGCCCAGGTCAGGCTCCTGGCTCTGGGGCCCAACCTCCTTGCCTTTGCCTCGCCCCCTCCAGTTCCAGGGCCGCCCCTCAATTTCCGCTGAACTTTCTAACCCCAAACACCCTCGGCTCGCCGCTTCCGCTCCCACGGGAGGGACCTGGCTAGGGGAGGCGGGACAAGGCGAGGTCGTCCGCTGCCCTCGGGACAGATGTCAGGCTGAGCATTGGACAACAAGGCGAGTGTGGCCTTGTTGGTGTCGCTGTGTGTGTGTGTGTGTGTGTGCGCGCGCGCGCGCGCGCGCTTCGTGTAACGCGCTTGGTGTAACGCGGTCTCATTTCCTGGGTACAGAAAGGGGCTGCCTTCTACCCAGCAGGTTTTAGTTCTGCATCCTGGCATACAATTTCCTTACTCTTTTATAGACTCAATTACCCCATCTGCCCTGTGGAGCTTATCTTAGGCCACCCACCTTTGAGGATAGTTAGGTCCTAGGCACCCTGGATGTGGCCCCGGCCCAGAGTTAGGTAGGCTCCTGCTGCACAAGGCACAAAACATTTGCCAGGGGTTGAATGATGACTCGGGACAGTCTTGATGATGATGATGACTTGGGGCAGTCATGATAGGTAAAGAGTGTAATCCTTGGGAAATTTCCAAGAGGCAGTGGCACTCAGCCTCTTCAGCTATGAGTAGTAATAATAGCAGTAGAAGTAGCAGTGGAGCAATAGTAGTGACCATTTCCTGACACTGATCTCACAACAGGTGCACACTAAGTTCTACATGCTTTATTTGTGTTTTCATTTCATTATTACAAAAATCTGGTGAGTTAACCAGGCAAGGTAGCTCTTGTCTGTAATCCTAGCACTCTGGAGGCCAAAGTGGGAGGATTGCTTGAGCTCAGGGGTTCAAGACCAAGCCTGAGCAAAAGCCAGACCCTGTCTCTACTAAAAATAGAAAAACTAGCTGGACATAGTGGTGGGCGCCTATAGTCCTAGCTACTCAGCAGGCTGAGGCAAGAGAACTGTTCAAGTCCAAGAGTTTGAGGTTGCTGTGAGCTATGATGATGCCATGGTACTCTATTCAGCATGACACAGTGAAACTGTGTCTCAACAACAAAAACAAAATTCCTGTGAGCTTTGACTTCTCTTCCCACTTTACATGAACTAGGACTTGAAAGACTGAGGAACTTGCTCAGGACTGTCCAGCCAGTAAGGGTCTAAGCTAGGATTAGAACTTAGGAACATCTGAGTCCACTGACCCCTGACTACTTACACCAGCACAATGTTTGACTTCTCAGTCTGCCGGGGCTCCTTCCCTCCCAAGGCATTTGGGAATCCTTCCATTTGGGAGCAGTATGATTAGAGAAGGGGAGTCTCCGTTTGAAAACTGACTCTGATGTTTTCCCCATTAAACCTGCCTCAGACTTGTGGGAAGGTCTTAAACAGGGCTGAAGTCTGACTTCCTCTATCTCTCTCATACCTGGATCTGGGCCTCCTTGGAATAGAGCTTCCATGGGTGGGTCAGACCAGTCCTGGAAAGAACCTTCCCATTCCGACGTGCCATTGCCCTCTCTTCCCCCCACCTCAGCCACATTCACACAGCTTCAAGTGTGGTGGTTTCTCTGCCACACTGAGTGAATGAATCTTGGGGCCTTTGAGAAACCCTCTAGCCCCCCTCCACTCTCGCCCGATGATGAAAATGAGCTGTCTGGTGGACTAACTCTGCCTATGGGCCCTGTGATTCCAGAAGCTCTTGGGCCACCAAGCAACAGTAGATAAAACTCACATTTGGAAAAAAGAAATACACTCTGGCTTGAAATACTCAACCAATGAATAAATGTGGAATATTTTATTTCATTTTATGTTGAGTCTAACTCAGTTACTCAGGCTACAGTGCGATGGTATCAGCTTAAATCACAGCAACCTCAAACTTCTGGCTTCAAGCCATCTCCTATTTCACACTCCCCAGTAGCTGAGACTGCAGGTGCCTGCCACAACACCCAGCTAATTTATTTTATTTTTAGTAGAGATAGGGGTCTCATTCTTGCTCAGGCTGTTTTCAAACTCCTGAGTTCAAGAGATCCTCTGGCCTGGGCCTCCCAAAGTGCTAGGATTATAGTCATGAGTCACTGAACCTGGCCTGAAAGCAAATCTTTCTTTCTTTTTTTTTTTTTTTTTTTTAAGACAGAGTCTCACTGTGTCACCCTCAGTAGAGTGCTATGGCATCATAGCTCACAGCAACCTCAAACTCTTGGGCTTAAGCGCCCAAACTCTTGCCTCAGCCTCCCAAGTAGCTGGGACTATAGGTGCCCATCACAACGGCTATTTTTAGAGATGGGGGGTCTCACTCTTGTTCAGGCTGGTCTAAACTGCTGAGCTCAAGCAAGCCACCGTGCAGGGCCTAACTTTTTCTTTCTTTTTTTTCTTGTAGAGACAGATTCTCAGTTTATCGCCCTCAGTAGAGTGCCGTGGCGTCACATTGCTCACAGCAACCTCCAACTCCTGGGCTTAGGCGATTCTCTTGCCTCAGCCTCCCAGGTAGGTAGTACTACAGGTGCCTGCCACAATGCCTGGCTATTTTTTTGTTGTAATTTGGCCAGGGCAAGGTTTGAACCTGCCACCCTCAGTGTATGGGGTGGGCGCCCTACCCACTGAGCCACAGGTGCAGCCCCTTTTTTTTTTTTTCTAGAGATGAGGTCTCAGAACTCATGCACCAGGCAATCCACCCACCTTGGCCTCCCAGAGTGCTAGGATTACAGGAGTGAGCCACTGTGCCAGGCCAGAATGCAGAATCTTTACAATATTGAAACTGGAAACTCTTTTGCCTCTGCCAGATCCCTTTCTTTCCAAGAGGGTAGAAGCTACTGTGGCCAGTTTAGTCTGGGTCCTTCTAGGCCTTTTCCTGTACACATACAGTTGGGGAGATATATCGTTTATATACTGGTGAGGTTTTTCACATAAACAGGATCACCTGCATATATCATTAAGCAGCTTGCTTTGTTCCTGTGACAGTATAGTAGTATCTGTTCTAGAACATACACTCCTGTGCCCCTTCAGTACATACCTCATTCATTGATCATCCTCCCTCCCCCTTCCATAGATAACGCATGCCTAAATTACAACACCCCACAGATGCAGTAAAGTCTCTTTCCCTCCCACTTACCAGCCACCAATTCCATTCCTCCACTTTACTTTTTTCTTTTCATTTAACAGTTTACTCTGGAGATCTTTCCAATTAGTACATAAAGAGCATTGTCAACTTTTTTTTTTTTTTTTGGAGACAGAGCCTCAAGCTGTCCCCCTGGGTAGAATGCCATGGCATCACAGCTCACAGCAACCTCTAACTCCTGGGCTTAAGCAGGTCTCCTGCCTCAGCCTCCCAAGTAGCTGGGACCACAGGCACCCACCACTATGCCCAGCTATTTTTTGGTTGCAGCCATCATTGTTATTTGGCGGGCCCGGGCTGGATTCCAACCCGCCACCTTAGGTGTATGTGGCTGGCGCCTTAACCACTTGAGCCACAGGCTCCGAGCCTTGTCAACTTTTTAAATGACTGTAAATTGTTCCATTGTGCAGATGAAGTCTAATTTATTTAACTGGTTCTCTAATGAGATTGTCATTTGATTGTTTCTATCACAAAGGCTGAAGGAATTTTGTACTTGCATCATTTTACACACACACACACACACACCTCAAATAAATTCCTGGTAATGGGGTTAATTACAGAACCAAAGCTCATGCATGTTTTTAAATTTGATATTGTCAAAATGCACTCCCTGAAGGTTGTGCTGTATTTTTTTTTTTGGCTGGGGCCAGGTTTGAACCGACCACCTATGGTATATGGGCCCAGCACCCTACTCCTTTGAGCCACAGGCACCACCCCCGATTGCACCGTTTATTCTCCTACTCTTACCGTCTTTACTGTTAGTGGCTTCATTGTTGTACGGTGTTCTTCAGCATACACCCACTTTTCATGCTTTTGCCCGGACAGAACATGTCTAGAATTAAAGTTAATGATTTTCTTCCAGGGACCCCAAATGAGAACTTCTCCTCCAGCTCAGGAAATGAAATCATCATTCCTCCTCTTTGCAGGAGCCAAAGGCTGGCCCTCACCTTGATCCCACCTTTCCCTCACCCCTGACAGCCAGCGTATCGATCCCCTACTCCAACACTGAGTCCCCTCTATCTTCTTCCTACGAGCCCTTGACTTGTGTCTCCATCCCAACTAGTACCCTCCTAGTCCAGGCCACCTTCTCTTGCCTGTAATACTGTGCTGGCCTCCTACCTGGTCTCAATGCCCCTGTCTTATACTTCCAAATGTACTCTAAAAGTATGTTGTTGCCCTGCTGAAAATCCTTCAGTGGCTCTCGACTGCCTTTGGAAAAAGTCCAGATATCATGGTTTATTAATTAAGTTTAAGCTTGGCAGTAACATAGAAATAGCTACTTAATAGCAGCTAAAATTTATTCTTTCCTGTGTAAAAAGCCTGGAGGCAGGCTCAGGGCCTGTGGCTCAAGCGGTTAAGGCCCAGCCACATACACCTGAGCTGGCGGGTTTGAATCCAGCCCGGCCCGCCAAACATCAATGATGGCTGCAACCAAAAAATAGCCAGGCGTTGTGGTGGGCACCTGTAGTCCCAGGTACTTGGGAGGCAGAGGCAGGAGACTTGCTTGAGCCCAGGAGTTAGAGGTTGCTGTGAGCTGTGATCCCATGGCCCTCCCATGGCACCACCCCCTACCGAGGGTGACAACTTGAGGCTCTGTCTCAAAACAAACAAACAAACAAAAAAAGCCTGGAGGCAGGCAAGCCAAGCTGGCCTGGTTCTCTGTGTGTTGGGGACTCAGGCTCCTCCCTTGTTGCTCTGCTGCATGTGGTGGCCTTGGACTTGGATTTGGACTTCTGGGTCCAAGACGGATGCTGGAGCTCCAGCAGTCAAGTCTACACTCCAACCTTCAGTAAAGGAGGAAACGAGGGGTTTAGGCCCTCCTTTTTAAGGACTTTGTTCCAGGAGTTGCACAAAATAGGTCTGTTTATACCCTACTAGCTGCAAGGGAGAGTCTACTCTGGGTGTCCTTGTGTTCAGCTAAAAGCCTCATGTTCTAAACCAGTGTAAGAAGAGGAGAACTGAGATTGGGGGACCACTAGCCATCTCTGCCATGTGGTGCTTATAGAGCCCCTCACAATAGGATCTCCACTAACCTTACCTGCCTTTTTTTTTTTTTAACTTTTCACTTTTTTTTGCAGACATATTCATTCGCCAATGTTCTTGGGGAACATGCAGCATGCCCTTTTGCCTCTTCCCTCTCCCTAGAACAGTAGTTACTAGACACAGCATCAACCTTGTGTAGGAATTTGTTATAAAAGCAAATTCACCTGCTTCCCTCTGGACCTTCTGAATCAGCTACTCTGGGAACAGAGCCCTGCAATGTATGTTGTAACGAGGCTTCCAGATGATTCTAATACCTGCTGAAGTTTGAAAACCATTGAACTAGAATATGACTCTCCACACCACTGGCTAACTCTGACTCTCCTTCAGGTCTCAATTTAGGGACCACCTCTTCCAAAACTCCTCTCTTGAAGTACCAGCCTGAAAGAGAGACCTCTCTGGGTTCCCAGAGTCCCAGGCTTCTCCCTACAATAGGACTGATCACACTGGACTTAATTTTGTGATTCCTTATCTACTCTCAAATGGCCTGGGAGATTCCCGAGGGCGAGAATGCTGCCTAATTCATTCCCCTTCTCTAGGACCCTCCCAGGGTCCAATTCAGCAGCAGCCCAATAAGTGTGAAGTGAGTGGATAAGATCTCATCTCTCTCGTATCTGTGAATGTACTAGACCCACACATTATGAGATGGGTTGATTTTCTTTACTATGATTTTTAGGAACAAGCTGTGTTTTCAAACAGGTATTTATTTCTTTAAATGTGAATTTCTGATTAGGCAGTATATTTATGTGGTTCAAAATTCAAAAAGCATAAAAGTACAGGTCCCCTTCCAACCTTGTGTATCCTTCCAGAGAGAAGAGTTTATACATATACAAACATATATGGACGCAGTATGATATATTCATATTCTTTTTTACATAGAGCACTGTGTACACATATAGATCAGATAGGGAGCTTCCTGGTCCTTCCTCAGAGTTTTATGGTACCATGTTTTCACTACACGGCTGTACCATGACATTTTGACTCAGCAGTTTTCAACTTGTGTGTCACGACCCACAGGAACTATATTAAAGGGCTGCAGCATTAGAAAGGTTGAGAACCACTGTTTTGTTGGGGTTTTTTTGGCCAGGGCTGGGTTTGAACTCACCACCTCCGGCATATGGAGCCAATGCCCTACCCTTTTAAGCCACAGGCACCGCTCGAGAATCACTGTTTTAACTAGTCTTCTACTACCCAACGTTCAGAACAGTCCCTGACGATCAGCTTTTCACATATTTAATTATTTTTGTGAGCAATTTAGCTGGAGGATAAATGCTGAGAAGTGGGGTACCAGTCAAGGGGGCATGCTATTGTCATTTTTACCCACACTGTCAAATCACCCTCCATAAAGGCTGTGCCACGCACCCTCTCACCCACAGGGGAATAGAGGGGCCACCACACAGCCTCCCCTTAGTGTCTTTCTCCTGTTTTTTCTAGATGCAAGCGACCCCTTTGGCTGCTCCTTCAGACACCCCCTCCAGGAAGAAGCGGTTGGAGTTGGATGATGACTTAGACACTGAGTGCCCCATCTGGAAACGAGCTCGAAGTGGGCCCCAGCACAGGCCAACCCCCTTCCCGCTGCCCCTGAGCCCACCTCCTGCTCCAGATCATGCCCCTGCTGTGGCCACAGGCTCCCGGCTTGGACCCTATGTCCTCCTGGAGCCTGAGGAGGGGGGGCGAGTCTACCGGGCCCTGCACTGCCCCACAGGCACTGAATACACCTGCAAGGTACGTGCCCACAAGCCACTCTCCCCAACATCACAGGAGGTCTAGAAAGGCTCTTGCCTCCAGGGAATTTCAAGGTCACTGAGAAGTCCTTATATTCAAAGATTCCTATGTTCCTTGGGGAAGCAGCCAGTGAGCCCTTGGGGAGGTTGAGACCAGAAAGGAAACCAGATACAGCCTCAGCCCTGGAGATTTCACAGCTGAGGCCCTATCCGGTGATAATGCTGTGAAGGTGGAGCTCAGGGACCATGTGAGCACAGAGGAGATGCCTCTAACATAGTCATGGGGGTGTCAGAGAAAGGTGAGTAGGAGTTAGCCAGGTAGAAGTGAGAGAGGGAGTTGCAGATAGGGAGAATAGCCATGCCAGGCCTGGAGGAGAAAGCACATGGCCAGGGGGAAGAAGCAGTGCAGAATGGGGCAGCCGCTGGCCGTGAAAGCATCAGAAAGGAGCTTCCACTGGGCTGTGGGGAGCCACTGAAGATGTCTGCACGAGAGAAAGTAAGGATGTGATAGACATCAGGACTCGTAGGACCCTGGATGTGATCGGGCCTAAGCCGTGGCCATTTTCCAAATAGGAAGACTGAGGTCAAGAGAGGGGAAAGGCCATGCATGAAGTTACATAGCATTAGGCTTGGCTCCTAGGGTGAGGGAAGGGGTAGAGAAGTCTGAGGATTCCTGGCATAAATCAGGAAATGGGGTTGGGTGTGGTGGCTCACACCTGTATTCCTAGCACTCTGGGAGGCTCAGGCAGGTGGATTGCTTGAAGTCAGGAATTTTAGACTAGCCTGCACAAGAGACCCCATCTCTACTAAAAATAGAAAAACTAGCTGGGAGCAGTAACAAGGTGCCTGTAGTTGTAGGTAGTTAGGAGGCTGAGGCAAGAGATCACTTGAGTCCAGATGTCCGAGCTTGCTGTGAGCTATGATGCCATAGCACTCTACCCAGGATGACAGAGTGAGATTCTGTCTCTCACACACACACACACACAAATATATATATATATCTCAAAAAATCAAGAACTAGGCGTAGCCAAAGCCCCCCAAGTGTCAGCCCATGTAGGACACTGGCAAAGGGACAGAGATGAGAATGCAGTCTAACAATATTTACTACATACCGGCTGCTATGCTGATTGCTTAGTGTGCACGGTTTCTTTCAATCTTCACATGACTAGGGAGATAGGTACAGTTACTGGGCCCATTTTACTGATAAAAGACCCCAAGGCTCAGAGAGGTGTGGTTACTCACCACATCACAGGAGGTGTCAGAGAGCTGGGAGTGGGCCTGGCAGGCTGAGCCCGGAAAGCCCTGTGTCCCATGCTAGAACAAGTGTTTCGGACACAACCAGGGCAGGCTGCCCCATGTAGGCAAGTATAAGGAATATAGGGTGGACACCTAGGTACACAAGGGCAGAGCAGAGGGGGGCGTGGGTCCCTTGGGAATCCACAGAGAGGGAGAGAAACTTAAGCCTCCTGCTGGGAGCCCAGTACTGGCTCCAGCTCCTGATGCTAGGGGGTATAGTGTGTTGGTGGAGAGATCTAGACAAGGTCCAGGCCCAGCTTCACCTGAGCTCTGGGCTGCCAGTGCTCTAATCCCGGTGCTCTCCATGGTCCCCTGAATTCTGGATCCCCTTCTTGCAGCATCATAGGCTCTTTTTTGTTGCCACTGGGAAGGCGAGCCCATGCCAGAGGAACGACCCATGCAGGCCGGGGGCAGCAGCACCATGCTTTCACAGGGCCCCATTCGCCAGAAACATTCAGGGAAATCCACCAGGCTGGCCTCAACCCCATGCCAGGGTGAATTGCAGGGCCTAAACTATCATTTCCAGACTACCCCTGCCTTTCTGGTCATTGTATAGAAAAAGCAGTATCCTATCTTTGTAGATAATCACCTTATTCATCAATTCAACAAAATTTCCCTGAGTAACAGTACAAGCCATGCACTGTGCTGTGGTTAATAAACAAAGTTCGGCTCTCCTCAAGCTGATATTCTCATGGGAAAGACCAGTAATACACAAAGGCATTAGGAAAATATGTGCCATGTGATCATAAGTGCTATGGAGGAAAAATAAAGCTGGAAACAGAGAGATCAAGAGATAGGGAGGACAGTGCTGCAGGCAATTTTAGCTAGGGGGTGACCTTTGAGCAGTGAATAAATGGAAGGAGACAGCCTATGGGTCCCCGGCAGCGGTTCTCAACCTGTGGGTCGCAACCCACAGGAACTGTATTAAAGGGTCGCAGCATTAGGAAGGTTGAGAACCAGTGGTCTAGGGGAACAGCGTCCAGGTAGCAGGTACGGCAAGCACAAATGCACAGTGGAAGGAATGGGCTTGCCTTCACTAAAATAAATAAATAGGCTTGGTGTCCACAGCTTAGTGGTTAGGGCACCTGCCACATACACCAGAGCTGGTGGGTTCAAACCCAGCCTGGGCCCGCTAAACAAACAAACAAAATAGTTGGGCATTGTGGCAGGTACCTGTAGTCCAGCTACTTGGGAGGCTGAGGCAAGAGAATGGCTTGAGCCCAAGAGTTTGAGGTGGCTGTGAGCTATGACTTCACAGTTCTCTACAGAGGGGTGACAAAGTGAGTCTCAAAAAAAAAATTAAAATTAAATAAATAAGTAAAGGGTGGCCATGGTGGCTCATGCCTATAGTCCTAGCACTCTGGGAGACTGAGGCTGGTGGATTAGTTGAGGTCAGGAGTTTAAGAACAGCCCAAACAGGAGTGAGACCCTGTCTCTACTAAAAATAGAAAAAACTGGGGCCAGGCATGGTGGCTCATGCCTGTAATCCTAGTGCTCTGGGTGGCCAAGGCGGGTGGGTTGCCTGAGCTCACTAATTTGAGACCAGCCTGAGCCAGAGAGAGACCCCATCTCTAAAAGTAGCTGGGTGTTTTGGTGGCCACCTGTAGCCCCACCTACTCAGGAGACTGAGGCAGGAGGATCACTTGAGTCCAAGAGTTTGAGGTTGCTGTGAACTATGATGCTATGGCACTCTACCAAGGGTGAGAAAGTGAGACTCTGTCTCAATAAATAAATAAATAAATAAATAAATAAATAAATAAATAAATAAAAGTTAAAAAAAATAGAAAAACTGAGCTGGACATTGTGGTGGGTGCCTGTAGTCCCAGCTACTCAGGAGGCTGAGGCAAGAGTATTGCTTGAGTCCAAGAGTTTCAGGTTTCTGTGAGCTATGGTGATGCCAGGGCATTCTACCCACAGCAACAGAGTGAAACTCTGTCTTAAAAAAAAAAAAAAGTTTCTGTTTTGGGTTATTTCCTCTATGTCACCTCAACTTTTTTTTTTTTTTTTCAGATACAGAGTCTCCCTATGTCACCCTCCGTAGAGTGCTATGGGGGTCACAGCTTACAGCAACCTCAAACTCTTGGGCTTAAAAACGATTCTTTTGCCTCAGCGTCCCAAGTAGCTGCGACTACAGGCACCTGCCACAACACCTGGCTAATTTTTGGTGGAGTTGTCGTTGTTTAGCAGGCATGGCCGGGTTCAAACCTGCCAGACACAGTGTACGTGGCCAGCGTCCTAACCACTGAGCTATGGGCACTGAGCCTCAACTGTTTTTTTTAAATTATATGCTTTAAATTTTTCTCATGGACTAGTTATGTAAATACTTTTTTTTTTCCTGTGTGGCATGGTTAACATAACATGTAATGGGTTTCAAGTCAGACAAAGCAAAGTGAGCATAGTAGCTTTGCCGCTCATTGGCTATATGGCTTCTAAGAAGTCCCTTCCCTTTTCTGAACCTCAGTCTTATCATCATTAAAGTGGGACGTACCTTTCAGGGCTAGGGTGCGGTTTCACTGGAATGCCCATTAACCCCTAACACATTTCCCGACACCCTCACCACCCTTACCATCTATCCCTGTTCTCTGCCCCACACCTTTGAGGCCACACTGATCTTTGCCTGGATTTCCAGACCAGGTCAAGCTTTCTCTTGCCTCAGGGCCTTTGCACTGTCTGTGCCCGTCCACTTAGAACACAGGCTGTGTGGCCTCTCAGCTTCCCTAACTTTAAAATGGAGCAGGTCACCCTGTTTAAAGGGCTGTTGTTATGGCTGAGTGACTAGGTAAGGGAAGCACTTGGCACAGTGCCTAGCACCCACCTGGGACTGTTGGCGAGGCCAGCCCAAGCTCCTGGGGGTCCCCAGCCGCGCTCACACCATCCTCTGCCCACAGGTGTACCCCGCCCGCGAGGCCCTGGCCGTGCTTGAGCCCTACGCGCGACTGCCCCCCTACGAGCACGTGGCGCGACCTGCCCAGGTGATGGCAGGCACCGAGCTCCTCTATACCTTTTTCTCTCGGACCCATGGGGACATGCACAGTCTGGTGCGCAGCCGCCGCCGGGTGCCGGAGCCTGAGGCCGCCGCGCTCTTCCGCCAGATGGCCGCAGCCCTGGCGCACTGTCACCAGCACGGTCTAGTCCTGCGTGATCTCAAGCTGTGTCGCTTTGTCTTCACAGACTCTGAGAGGTGAGTGTGGCCACAGATATCCCGCCCACAGACACACTAGAGGGTGGGCCATGATGGAGACCCAGAATGGCAGAGTAACCTAGTTAAGAGATGGACAATGTGCGCACACTGCCCAGTTCATTCCCAAGGTTGACCCAGTCCTCTTGGAAGGCCCTGCACGTGGAGCATTGTGGCCATGGTAATCACAAAGCCGACTGTGGGGAAGGGCATCACTGCATTGCCAGGCTTGTTTGGATCCTTAAAATATGAAGTAGGTACTGTTATCCTCCCATAAGGAAGTCGAGGCCCAGAGAAGTCATGTAACTTGCCCAAGATCCCACAGCTAAATAATGAGTAAAGCTCAGGATTTGAACCAAATCTGAACCCAGAGCCTGGGTGCTAATTCACTCTGAGCTTGAAAGACAGAAGGCCTGCCTGGTCTTACCAGCTGACTCTCGGTGACTCAGGGTCTCTGAGCCTCAGTTTCCCCACTGGTAGGGGAAATGGGTGGATTGTTAGGATGTTTCCAGGATTCCAAGAACACAGCCAAAGACAGCCTGAGTTTCTCTACGTGGAAACTTTTTCTGTGAAATTGAAAATTAGCACTTTTTGGTTAAAACATAATGGTGTTTCTCTAGGTTGGGATGCTAAGAAGACCAATATTGATAAGATAACTCTCCTCGAAAGAGAGGCACAGGGACCTGCCCCTGTCCCTTCCCCAGACACTCTGCAGGGTGTGTCAGGAAGTGCACTGAGCAGCTGAGAATAACCACTAGGAGCATCAGTTTCATCTCAAGATATTTTTGTGGAAGAAAGAGTGTGACCCCATTGTATTTTTTTTCTTTATGAGATGAGAGTCTCACTTTGTAGCCATTGGTAGAGTGCTGTGGAGTCACAACTCACAGCAACCTCAAACTCTTGGGCTCAAGTTATCCCCTTGCCTCAGCCTAACAAGTACCTGGGACTACGGGTGCCCACCACAATGCCTGGCTATTTTTAGAAACAGGGTCTTTTTTTTTTTTTTTAAACGTTCACATTCTACTCTTTTTCTTTTTTTGAGATGGAGCCTCAAGCTATCCCCCTGGGTAGAGTGCCTTGGCATCACAGCTCACAGCAACCTCCAACTCCTGGGCTCAAGCGAGTCTCCTGCCTCAGCCTCCCAAGTAGCTGGGACCACAGGTGCCCGCCACAACGCCTGGCTATTTTTTGGTTGCAGCCATGATTGTTGTTTGGCAGCCCGGGCTGGATTCGAACCCGCCACCTTAGGTGTATGTGGCTGGTGCCTTAGCCACTTGAGCCACAGGTGCCGAGCCTCACTGCAGGATTTTAACACCAAACTCTTTGGCGTGCCTCACACCAGGAAGTGGGGTCTGGGCTTCCTTCCTCCCCTTGACCTAAGCAAGCCGTTGACTACTTGGACCAAGAGAGTGTGCTGGAGTGACACTATGTGGCTTCTAAGGCCAGGTCGGAAGAGGCCACATAGCTCTGACTGGTTTCTTGGAACTTTCTCCTGTTCTCAGGATGTTCCCTTTAAGAACCCAGCTCCGTGGGGCAGCACCTGTGGCTCAGTGGGTAGTGTGCTAGCCCCATATACCAAGTGTGGTGGGTTCAAACCCGGCCTGGACCAAACTGCAATAAGAACAAAAAATAAAAAAAAGAAATAAGAACCCAGCTCCGTGCTGTGAGAAGCCCAAGCTACCCAGAGAGGCCATGTGGGTGTGCTCTGGACACAGTCCCAGCCTCATCCACCCAAAGGCCAGACATGGGAAGGCAGGAGCCTCCGGGTGACTCCAGCCCTGGCTGCGAGCATCTTCCAGACACGGTGGAGCAGAGATATGAGGTCAGACAATTAAGTTTGTGAACTCATCTTAGAAAAAGTGCTACATACTCATTGCTGAATATCAGCACGGTCACCTTCAAGGTGTTCCCCTTGGGAAGCTATGCACTGAGGCCAGGGCCTAGTCCACCCTTCAAAACAATTTTGAAACTCTTTTTCTGGAATGGCCTTCAGAGCTGTCATTGTATGAGAATGCTAGGTGCTGCAGCAGCTCAGAGGCAGGGCCTTGATCCAGCCTGGGTGAGGTTCTGGGCTGACTTCCCTGGGGAGATGGTGCTGCAATTGAATGGAACAGGTTAATGACAGCTAGGCTAACGGGGAGGATGAGGGAGTAGGTGTCTAAATGGAGCGTGGGAGGGAGCAGAGGGGAGAGAGTGCCTGTTGGGAGTTCAGCGTAGCTGGAGCACAGATAGCAAAAGCCTATTGTTCCTCGAAACACCTTGAGTCCCCAGCTGCCAGTGGACCTTTGCACTTGCTGTTCCCTCTGCCTTGAATGTGCTTCCTCTAGGGATGCTGCTGCCTTCCTTGCTTACTCCATCATAGCTCTGCTCAGAAATCACCCACTCAGAGAAGCCTCCCCTGACCTCTCCAGCTGAGCCTCCCTCTAATCCACCATCACTCTCCACCTCCTTCCCTGCTGTATCTTTCATGATAACATTTATCACCCCCTGACTTTTTATAATGTGTTGGGTTACAGCATGTTTCTCTTGCTAGACTGGGAGCCACAGGAGACTAAGGTGCAGGTCCTCATAGCATCATGAGTGAAGAGAGAGGCCTGAGCGATACACCTTTGGGTGCCTGTTTGTGGGGAATGGATTAGGGGGTCATGAAAGGAAGCAGGTGAGAAGGGCAGAGGGAGCTGATGGTGTCTCTGGAGACCCAGCGTGAGGAGGGGAGCAGGCGGATTCAAGGGGGTGGAAGGAAGACCTGGCTTCTCCCTGGTGTGGGCGGGGAGGCAAAAGCGGGGCTCAGCGTTGCTGTGTGCCCAGCTGGTAGACAGTGCTGCCAGTCACCCAAGTGGGGGCTCCAGGAGAAAAAGGTGCAGCCTGGAAGGCCTCGCGTGGTGGGCAAAAAGAGAAGACACTGTGTTGGGTGGCATTTGAGGTGCCCTGTGGCCTGGACGTGAGTGTCTGGAGCTTGAGAGAGAAGTCCAACCTGGGCAGTTCGTCTGTGGTCACGACAGCTCTGGAAAGAGCATCGACTACACAAAGTGGGGAGAAGAGGATCGGAGGAACATGGTGACTTAGGGGAAGCAGAGAGGGGACAGCTGAAGGTGGCAAAAAGGAGAGGCAGGCAGGCAGCGTCATGGAAGGTGAGGGAACAGGAAGGCTTGAGAAGAAGTAATGGTCTCTGGTGTCAAAAGCTTCCAAGAAGGGGGCTGAAGGATGTCAACCGGGCTCATGACACATAGGTCACTGGAGACTTGGAGCCAAGGTTGTAAAGACAGGTTGCATCATGCTGTATGAGGAGGGGGTGCTGTACACATACTGAGAGCATCCTTTTCTGTCTCCTTATAATTTTAGATAAGCACAGTTATGAAAACAGAAGAAAAACATGGGGCAAACTAGAGGGAGTGAGGGTTCGAGAGCGATCCATGGCTGCATTATCATCATTCTTTAAGACGGAGAGACTTGAACTTGGTGAAATGCTGCTGAGAAAGACCCAGAGAGAAGGAGGAGGACGCTACGGGGCAGAAAGAAGTGATGGTTGGTGGAAAGGGGTCTTCGCAGACCTGGGGAGAGCTGGGGTCCAGGGCACAGGTGGAGGACTGTGACTGTGGAGAGATGGCGACCTTCAAGGAGAAGGGGGAAGATCGGGAGGGGGAGCTGAGCCTATGACTGAGCCATCCTGAGCCTCCAGGAAGCCTTTGTCCCGCTTCCCAAGGCCACTGGCTTCCTGACGTGTTGCCTGCTGGGGGGAACGTCCTCGGCTCTCTAATGCTTTTATAAGCTATGAAATCTGAAGTAGAAAAGTCCAAATCAGTTTCATCCTGAATGAGAAATCGGCAGAGATGAAGGCTACACTTGGGGGTAGGTGGGGAGGTAAGGAGTGGAATTCACAGAGACAGCTAGGAGGAGGAAGCCGGTGTGATATTCAAGATTCATTTCACAAATACAGAGCTCTCCCTCTGCCCAGGTAGCTCTGCGTGCTGGGGACAGATGAATAAGGTCCTCAGGGAACCTGGCAGGGAGAGGAGGTGGAGGAGGGACAGACAGGCTCTGTAATTTAGGGACGCAATTGCTAACATGAGTAGAAAAGGTTTCTCAGAGGAGGTAACGATTTTAACTGCCTCTTAAGGCTTTGTAGAATTTTACCAGGAAGCAGTTCTGGAAGTGAGGAATCATATTATTCTACTTAATATAAGTGTAATTATAGTTAATATAAAAGCTCTTAGCACACAGCATTATTATCAGCTTTCAATATAGATGAGCCATTAAAATATTATTACTAATAATTTTCATGGGTTTATAAGTTTGACTCCACCCAACTACCCCCAGTTCTTTTTTCCTGATACTTACAATTACCATGGGCCCTCGACATTCACAAGAAATAAGATGAGATCTTTAAGAATCTCGCACTGGGAAATACTGTCTCAGGCATAAACTGGCCTTTTAAAAAAGGGGCAAAGTGTAACAGAAATGTTAAGCTACTATCTTGGACTTTTAATGAGGATGGAGATGAGGCCAAAGCCATTTTCATGGTTAATAACACATGTTCTGCAGCTCATCAACCTTGCCTGAAGCGGCCCCGCCTCTCATGGAGCTGGGCTGTGGGCGGGCCCCAGGGGCTCACTCAGGTGGTACAGGGAATCACTGTTCCTAGTTTCCACTGAGGGTGGCATGTGGTGGGCTCTTTTGGAGCCAAAGATTCAAGCCAGGGCCAAATTCAACTCTCCACGCTTTAATCCACTCCCTGCTTCTGTCTCCCAGGCTAAAAGCCACTAAATTCTCAGATGTCTTCATCTTTCTTCCCATTATTAGCACTAATCAGTATCATTCTTTTGAGGTCATTTCATGTTTACTGCTAGGTGATCATCAAGGCTCATGCCCAGCTTTGCTCCACTCTAATGTTTTGGCCCCAGCAAAATTATAAATTATTACCAGCTGCAGACCTCTGGATTATTTGAAATGGCCCAGAATTATGTGTTTAATCCTTGAGTGCCAAGGATTTCCTGGGCTTTCCAATCTCCCCACTCCTGAATGCAGCTGCTAAGCCATCTAATGTCCCATGCCCCCTAACACACATGCACACAGAGCCACATATGCATGCACATACTTGTACACACATGCACACATCATGTGCACAAATGCATGTGCATGCATGCTCACAGGGGCACGTGCATTTGCACATGTACACATGAGTGCACATACACAGACAGGCATGTGTAACACACACACACACACATGCATGTATGCACCCACACGTGCACACACCTATGACATGCACACACAGAATTTCACAGCTCCATATGTACACAAAGGCACATGCATGCATTTACAGCCACATAAGCACACACACAGGCAGGCAGATGACCGCACACACAGGCACACGCACACATAGGCACATGCACACACAACATGCATGTGTGCATAGGCGCCGCGGGCACAGGCACACCCACACACTCTGCAGAGAACAAGTGAGGAGGAGGAAGGTAGACACCTTATTCTCCTCCTTCAAGTTCAAACAACTTCACTTCCTAAGCGCAAACTTTTGTTGTGATATCTTTTGTTATTTTTTTAGATCGTAAAGACTTGGGACGGAAACCAAATCCTGGGGTTTACCAAGGGGAGGTGTGATTTCTAGCAATGAGGCTACTTGAGGAAAACAGCACTGGGAGGCCTCTTGGAGCGCTCATCCCACCTGGAGCCTCCCCCTCAGCTCCTGCCCCCATGAAGAGAAGGCACCTGGGAGCTTCACAGGGCTGGAGCCCTCCCTGATGGTGGCTCTGCCACTCTCCAGCTGTGTGAACTCAGTTCGCTGTCTCTGGTCCTTTCAATTTTGACATTTTAAGGTTCCGTCACCCCGTACACAGATGAAGACACTGTGGCTGAGAGAAGTTAAGAGAACTTTCTTGGGGTCACACAACTAGAGCCCCTGTGTCCTGTTGTAGCTCCCTCCCGAGCCGGTCCACAGGGCTGCCCAGACATGAAAGTGCATGCGAGTCACCTGGGATCTTGCTAAAGGGCGGACTCTGATTCAGTAGGTCTAGGGGCAACCTGAGACTCTAATAAGCTCCTGGGTGACGCTGCTAGCCAGTGACTAAAGTGCTGTCACCCTTCCACAGTTTTTTACAGGTAGAGTAGGGCTGAGGTTTGGCCTTCCTGCACCCCATCCTACTCCATTGGCTGGGACAGTGGTGACATTGTCCCCTCTCAGAGCTGGCCCCCTTTCTCTTTGGCTCTAGGCACCCCCGTGCCTCTTACCTCTCCTCTCTGAGGTGTTTCCTCACCCTACCTGACCTTTGGGACTGGAGGTGGTCAGTAGGAGGGAGAAGATGGGATTCTGTAGGTGTCTGAGCTCCCCACTGCCTGCAGCAAGTCCCTTCACCTCTTGGAGCCTCAGTTTCCCCATCTGTACAGAGAGGGGATTGGATTTGTCCTCAGCCCTGGTTGCACATCAAAACCACAGGTAAAGCTTTGACAAAGTGTCCTGGCCTGGGTGCCACTCAGGTATTGTATTTAATTGGACAGGGGTGAGGCCCAGATGTGGATATTTCAGATAAGCTGCCCAGGTGATTCCAGCGGGACACCAGGGGTGAGAACCACCGGTCTAGTGATTGTTAAAGGCCAACCCAGTGCCAACTGTCAGCGTGTGGTCCTGTGGCCAGGCATGCATGGTGATGCCACACTGTCACCACCGCAGTGTCAGATTCAGGGCTCAGAAAGCTCTTGGCACAGCTCCTGGAGAAGGTCACACTCCCCTTCACGGGAAGGGCTCTTGAAAGGATGCTCAGGATAAAGACCCGAACTTCCAGTTGAACTTTCTTTTCTTCTGACTGACACATGATGTAAGCTTTAATTAAAGACTCAACCCCACACGTCAGTCAGCAGCAGACGTCCCCCACCAACACACCCTCCCACGGGAGGGCTGGAAAGGTGTCTGTGTGCAGGGAGGGCTGGAGGGAGGGTGGATCCAAGCTACCACTAAACACTGGGTGTTAACCTGACATCATGTCCAAACAGGGCACCCAATTAGCTGGACCCATTGCTGCCTCACAGCAGAGCCCCAGAAGGAACCATGAAACGGTTTCCTTAAAGCCAGCCGGTTGTAGTCTGTGGAGTCCCGAGGTTTCCATGGCAACCTGTCTCTTCCTAGGGCTGACAATGGGCTGTATCACCAGGGAAGGCTTTAGGTGTCCTGGATGCCTAGCCTGGAATGGTTGGGCTGAGCCTGTCTAATCTCCACTCTGTTGGTAGCTCAACACACGTCCTCTCAGAAAAGGACAGATGACAGCAGTTCCACCCCCACCTGTCTGCCAGGGAATGGGGACAGTCTGTGAGCCCACTCTCCACAGTGGGCAATGTCGGATGATGTCCGAGCATCTGTACCCTGAGGCTGGACCATCTGGGTTCAAATCTTGGCTCTGCCATCTAGTGACTGGGTAACACTGTGCAAGTTACTATGCCTCAGTCATTCCATCTGTGAAATGGGGATAATGATGCCATTCTCTTTGTGAGACTCTTCCGAGGACTTTGTGAGTTAACAGTGTCCGGCACTTTTCTCTCCTTATTCATAGCCCATCGTACTGGATCATGGGACAGTCTACGGGCTTCCACTTAGACTGGCTCTGCCAGTCTTCCTGCTGCCTGGGGCAGTGGCCTAGAGAAGTTTTATATATCCTGATGCCCCCAACCTGTACCAGAATATCTGAGGACTTAGGCAAAAGCTTTTTTGAAAACGACAGGTAGTTCCAAGGTGTAATCAAAGTTAAGACCCAATAGAAATCAGTAAGCATTTGCCTGAGTCCTGAGTCCTCATGGAGCTCCTAAAATTGGAGTGAAATCAGGGGAGGAAAGAATGCATGGGAACAAAATCCACGGTACTAAGCACGCTGGGTGTGTTCATTCATTCTTTGCACATAAGCACTTTGGTGCCTAAAATGTGCCTGTGCTGGGCCTCCAGCCAGGGATGAGGCTGAAGGGCCCAGCTGGGCAGGGGGCGTGCCCGCCATCTGGGCCTTTTGCCTTTATCCAGGCAATGTGACGCCACTAACAAATTTTAAGCACTGGAGTGACATGATCGGATTTGCAATTTAACAAGATCCTTCTGGCTGCTGTTGGGGGAACAGATTGTCACCCTCACAGTGACGCTGTCAGCTAAGTATTAGACAAACGATGGACCTAAGGCCCAGGGAGGCTGAGTCACTTGTCAGAGTTGTGTGACTAGCAAGCAGCCAAGGCTGGAACAGGTCTCCCTCCCAGATGAGGCTCCCTCTCCTCACTTCCCCTTTCGACCACATTGTCTCATTATCAACTCCAAACTCCCCAAAGATCGCCTTGTTCATTCATATTGGATGACATCCTTTCCTGAAGCCACTGGGAAGGCAAATCTTCATTCTTTGGGGGCCAAATGGAGTTTGAGAATCACCCAAAATCCTTTGGAAGCCACTGTTGGCAGGATGAGGCCAGTGATTATATTAGTCACCTATCGCTATGTAACAAACTGCCCCACAACTCAGTGGCTTAAAACGACAGTGAGCCTTTATTCTTGCATGCATTTCTGTGGGTCAGGAATCTGGGAGCAGCTTAGCTGGGTGGTCTGGTTCTGGGTCTTTCCCATTCCCAAGGCCAAGGCTCCTCCCATTGCAAAGCAAGGGGCTGAACCAGACCCTAAAGTGCCCACTGGCCTTATTCTCCAAAAAGACTTGATTTTCCCACTCTTTCCAACTCCTCTTCCTCCCCACCTGGTGGGTCTAGGCTCACAGAGAACTGCAGGTCACTGCCTGAAGGTTGAAGGTTTTCTTCTCATCCGCCAAGAGCTGCTGGCCATGGCTGGGCCCTTTGTATTTACTTACTAAAAAGTGCCAGACAAGACCCTGAACCCAAGGTGACATGAGGATGTCACCCCAGGGCGTAGGTTATAGACACCAGTGTGATCTGCTCTGGGTCTGTGAGTATCTGATGAAGACCTCACACAGAACAAGTCAGCAGTGGAGGGATGAATGGCCTCCAGCCACAGCTGCCACACCCACCCTGCAGGGGCTGGGCCACTTGGAGAGCTCAGGAAAGGGATCTCTGGCTCTTCTGTCCTGGCCACCAGGTCCTAATCCCAGAGTCAGGACTCACTGAGCTACTGTGTGTCTGGGACTAGCTGGAATAAAGGAGATAATGGTGGCTCCCCAGTTCATCTGCAAGCACACAGGACAAGGGACATCAGAACTCACAAAGGGTGTCAGTGTGCACCACAGGGTTGGCTTCTTGGAGATGTGCTGGTGCAGCTGAGCTCAAACTGCAGGTACAAATAAAATAGGGAAAAGAATCCCCACCTTCCAAGGACCTCATTTAATATATCAAAGGGAAAATGGGGCAGGGAGATAGATGGAAAGAAGGAAGGCCGAGGAGGAGTTAGGTGGCAGAGGCAGCTGGGCCCTGAGCGAGGCTGGAATCTCAGATCAGCAGCTCGGTCACTCTGGGCAGTTTTCCTGAGAGGCTGGCATATCCATATCCCAGGCAGCAGCCCAGGACAGGGCTCCAGCCAGTGAGCGCTTCCAGGCCTTGGCACCTGCTTAGAGGGACTGCACCGTTCTGCTCCCCGTCACTCCCGGGAGCTGGCTCTGCCCCACTGCCAGCCTGGTTCCAGTCCCTCTGAGCCCTAGCCTCACTGTTCCTGCCATGGCTCCATCAGATGCAGGGGGAATGGCAGCAGGTCAGTGACCCCCAGGACTGACACTGACCATCCTGACCCCCTTGGGAGAGTCTGCCCTCTGTGGTGTGGGGTTAGGCTGGGATTGTCTTGGCTGCATACTGAAAACAACCCTTAACCCCTCTGAGCCGCTGGCAACCCTCTCTCACATAATAGCCAAAGCCAGCCTCCCAGTCCCCTGCCCTCGCTTCTCCACACTGCCCAAGGCAGATCCTGAGCCCAACCCTCCACAGGCATCCCACCTGCCTCAGCAATGAACTCCGACTCTTTCCCAGGGCCTCTGAGGCCCTGGCCATGTCTCTGGCCTCATCTGTGCGACTCTCTCACCCAGACCTTCTTGCAACACCTCTGACACACATGTGTGGGTGACACACACTTACACAGGGGTGGGTGACACATACTTACACATGTGTGGGCGACACACACTTACACAGGCATGGGTGACACACACAGGTATGCACCTCTGCCCTGACTCTGCATAAGCTGCTTTCTGCATGTGTGTTCTTCCAGATACACACATGGTTTCATCTCTCACTTTACCCACAGCTCTGCTTAAATCTCTTCTGTGCAAAGAGGGCTGCCTGGCTACTCTGTCCAAAGTTACCCCTTGGGCACTCAATATTCTCTCCCTGCTTTATTTCTTCACAGCACTTTATATAGAGAGCTTGTTCTATTTATTATCTGTCTTCCCTAAAATATCGATTCCACAGGTGAGAAAATCAGTTTCATTCACTGCTATATCCTTGGCAGAGGGCAGGAGCTCAAGGGGGTGCCTAGAGCATGGCCTAACGTATACTAGTCCTCAGAAACATTTGACAAGTCAGTGAATGAATCAGGTGCAAACTAGGTTATCAAAATGAGAGAATGGAAGAGAATGCTATGGTTGTCAAAATTTTGCCCAGAGTACTTAGGTGGCAAGTGTTTGTTGAATGTTTGAACACATGAGGACCTACAAGAGGACTCTTGCTGGATATGTGTCTGGGCTCTGCCATTGGTCAGCTTCATACATTCCTCCTTTGGGTCCTCTGATCTTCCTCTCTTTAATATGGGGGGGTTGTATCAGGCCATTGTTATTTTCTTTTAATTTATCACGTATTAAAGCAGTTTCAAATGAAAACTTACATGGTACCGGACAGATTACACAGGTGTTGGTATTGAAGTGGGCGTCTCGAGACCGTCTACTTGTATGCCTCACTCCCCTCCTTCACTGTGGCCCAAGGTGGGTTGGAGAGGCCCCGGGAACCCCAAGGCTCTTCTAAGAATAGTTTTGAATCCACTGGACTCAACAGTTCCCCAAATTCCAGTAGCAAATTCAATCTTGGTTTAGTAAATATTCATCACCAGCTCTGCCCATTGAAAGATTGGCTTGGCCATGTGATTTTTGTTAACCCCCAAAATATGGACCTGTGGCTGTGTTTATTCTTCCAGATATACATGTGGCTTCATCTCCCGTTCTCCCAGACCCCCTTGCGCGCCTACCCTCTGCCGTGGGAACACCCATCCGGCCTGTGTCCTGGCATGAGACACACAAGGCAGGCCTGACCCTGACCACAGCCTGGACTGGAGCTCGTGGCCGCTGTTGGTTTCTCTCCCCACTACTGACAGGCAACGTTGTGTAAATGAATATTGACGGCTGTAAGAAACGAAGGTCGGGGGTTGTTTGTTAAGCAGTATAACCTGCTGAAAACTAATACAGGCCCCTTCTAGCTTTGATGTGACTGCATCTTAGCTCTAGAGAAGAAGGGGTGGTGGCATATTTCACAGAACGTGGGAACCCAAATTTAACATTTCTTTTGTCAACTTTTCAGCTGTTACCTTGTGATCCTTCCCGAAAAATACCACTTCTTGGTCAGAAGTCACAAACTGGTGGTTCCCAGCTCCTTGTAGTTTGCAGTCATGCTTTTTGGTGGCCCCAAATTTCATTCATTCATTCAAAAAACATGCTACAGTCCTAGCCACCTACGCGTGAGTATCAAGGACGGCACAGTTGCAGCCACCCATTCTGCAGTGAATGGTAATGTTGTGCCTCCCCTGCCAGGGCTGCGGGGATGGAGAAGAAATGGTCCCTGCCTCCTTGAAATTTAAGATACTCCACTCAGGATAGAAAATGAGCCCGTAGAAACCATCACCACCAACGCACACCCAAAACCT
Source organism: Galagoides demidoff (assembly GCA_963574575.1). Classification (NCBI taxonomy): domain Eukaryota; kingdom Metazoa; phylum Chordata; class Mammalia; order Primates; family Galagidae; genus Galagoides; species Galagoides demidoff. The sequence goes on from CAUYQV010081916.1 coordinate 26,639, forward strand.
GTCTTCATCTCAAATTCAAAAGGCCACCGTCATTTCTGCTTGGTGAGGCTGGATAATTTCGGGGATTAATGGATGCTTATAGCATACACAAGAAGAGCATTTTTGCGACAACAGAACCTTTTATCTGGCTTACAGGCAGCTAAAAACATCCCCAGCCCGTCCTTTTTAGCTATCTTTACTGAGACTAATTTTCACAAACATCATTTTGAAAAATAGCCGCAGTGTGGCACAGCAGGGAAGATGCACCTTGGAACTCAGGCACGCTGTGTGGCTGGGCACCCAGGGGGAAGTTGCTTGCCCTCTCTGGGCCTCACCTTCTTTACCTGCAAGGTGGGCTGTGTGAACCTAGGGGGCTGGACCCAGAGTTTCAAGAATGTGTTCTTGCCCATCTTCTAAGTTAAAGTTGCATCTTGCCCTTGGGGTCAGGGGTCTCAGAAGCGTGGTTCCAAAGAATACCCTCTTTCCCCAGCCCTGTGAGGCAAGGCTGGGTCTGGGGGTTTCCTCCCCAGCGCCTGCTCAAGCCCATGACCCCTAACTGGGTTCCACTCCCTTTCCCCCTCTGACCTCACCTCCTGGCTCCTTGTACACCAGACCTAGCCTTTTCACTGGGTCTCAGACACACCAGCTGGTACAGCCCAGGGCTTTGCACTTGCCCCAGGTGGCCACGTGGCTCCTGGCTGACTTCTGTCAGGGTCTTGCTGACATGTCTCCCCCAGGAAGAGACCTTCTCTGACCCTCCTACCCAACGAACACCCTGGTTACCCCATATCTGATTTTCCTTCACCGTACTTGTGATTACCTGCTACCTGGAGCCCGACTGCCCCCAGAGAATGTCAGCTTCAGAAGGTGGTGGCCTTGCTCATTGCTGTATCCCCAGCACCTAGAACTTGGCACTTAGCAGGTGCCCAATAGGCGTTTGCTTAAGAAGTGATCAAATGAGCGAATGTGCAGGGTGGCGAGGAGGCTGCCCCAACGTCATCCTCTCTGGCCCCTGGTTTTGCCCAGGAGACCCTTCCAGCCCTGGAGGCTTTGGGACGCCCACCCAGCTTACAGGATGTTAAAGCTGATGGAGGCCCTGGGGACCTGGCTGATATGAGGACAGACTGAGGCCTCGAGGGGGCTAAGGACCTCACTCGCCATGCTCAGCGAGGTTGCAGAGCAAGTGACCATGAGCAGTTGTCCTGAAGTCAAGAACCCAGGGTCTCTTCACCCACACAGGACACTGCAGTCCACTCCGGGCCTCCAGCTATTGCCAGAAAACACCATCTCTGGCCTGAGTCCTTCTCAGTCTCCAAAGGGGAACAGGGCTGGTTAGGAACCGGCAGGATCGAGAGTCTGCTTGGGACGAGATGTTTTCACACACATGTTCTTTACTGTCCCCTTCCCCACGGCCCAAGGACAAAAGAGCAGTTGTCCCCATTTTGTGGAGCGCACTGAACCCCAGAGCCTGAAGATGCTTGCTCAGCTCACACTAAACTGGGAAGTGACCAGCAAGGCACAACTCTGTTTTCTAGTCTATTCAAAGCTCCCAGGGCTGCAGCCCCGGGGGCTCCCTGTGTTTTCCAGAGAGAAAGCTGTCAGTCAGCAGGGCTCATCTCCTCCTCCCTCCCACACCTCCCCTGGTGTCACATGGCACCTGGAGGGAGCGGCAGCTGCGGGGGAGACGTGCAGGGAGCCCTGGGAGCTGCACCCCGTGGGTGGCTGGGGTGGGGGTGGGGCTGCGACAAGCTCAAGGGCTGGCACGTGCTCTGCTCCCACTCTCTCCTCCCTCCCCCTTTCTCTGGAGGTGAGTCAGCCTGCTGGTCAGCAGCCTCCAGACAGGGATGCCTGCAGAGAAGTCCCCAGGGTCAGATATGGCCGGAAACATCAGAGACCAGGCCGGCGGGACCTCCACTTTGTCTGCTTCAGACAATAATAAAATCTCGAGGCCTGCATACCAGACCTGGGGTAGGGCTGAGGTCAGGGTCCTCTGGAGGACATGCAAGGTCTCCAGTGGATTAGAACCTGGGCTCTCTCCTGGCTGGTTGACCCCAGACAAGTTCCTTTACTTCCATTTCCTCATCCACTTTAACAGATAGTATTATTTATTTATTTATCATCTGTTGCAGTTTTGTCCGGGGCCGGGTTCGAACCCACCACCCTTGGTATATGGGACCAGCGCCCTAACAGATAGTATTTACTGAGCATTACTCAGGGAGAGGCAGTCTCTAAGCTCTGTACTTGTATTTAATCCTCCAAGCAACCTTACGAGGCAGGTATTGTTATCATCCTTATTTACATCTGGAAACTGAGGCACAGAGTGGTTAGATAATCTGCCCAGGGTCACACTGCTGGGGAGTAATCAGGATTTGACCCCAGATAATGAGGCACCAGAATGTCTGAGCTCTGTCACCTTTGGGCCTCCTGTCTACTGAGGATTAAATGAGGTGAGGTGTGCTAAGAGCCTGGTACTGTACTGACTCAGAGTCAGCGCCCAGTACGTTATTTTCATTATCACTAGTAACTAGGTCATGGACCCTTTGAGAACCTGATGAACGATAAGGAAGATTCTCGGTGGAAGATTATACATGTACACATAAAACTTTGTATATGATTTCAAGGGGTTCCTGCGCCTGGGGCCCACCCACTGGTCCACCTCGGGGCCTTTCAGTCAACCCTGTGGTTTCCCAGCAGGAAGGGAGAGGAAAGGGCATGTTGTGTGTGTTCGAAGTCACTTCATTTGATCCCCTAAGGTGGGTCTTACTGGCCCATTGGGCAGATGAGAACACTGAGGGAAACATTGAGGTCACACAGCAAGCTGGTGGCAGATGTGAGTCTTGTCTCCCTGCCCCTCCCCCTGGCTGTGTGCTGCTTGGGCCTGAAACCAAAGTAAGAGACGGGTCCGGGTCCGGGGCTGGGCCCTGATGTTGTGCACACTCAGTGAGGGGTGTTTGGGGAGTGAGGGAGTGAAGGGGTGCCGTGAGTGGGTCCACACTGGGCCAAGCCATGTCCAAGGTCAGAGACTCTGAGTTTGCATGACCCAGCCCTGTCCTGGATGCCTCTGGCTCTTCATAAGGAAGAGGCAGGAAGAGATGAAAGGAGGAATCCTGGCACACTGGAAGCCACTCTCCCAGCCCAGAGAAAAAGGAAGTAGACGCCCAAGCCCCATTCAGTGTACACAGTCACCCCCAGGGCAGCAAGAGCCAGGACTGAAAACTTGGTCTTTTGACCCCTAGGCCACAGCTCAGGCAGTGGTGGTCAGAGGGAAGGAGTGACCTTCATTAGTGCTATGACTTTGGGCAAGCTGGATGGCCCAGTTTCTCCATTTGCAGAATGGTGATGGTATCTACCTTGTAAAGTTGCTATGAGAATTAAGCAATTTGAACATTGTCTATTTGAAATTATCTGGCATTTTCTCCTCATTTGCCAAATGGGGGTAGGTTGATGTGAGGATTAAATGAGAATGTAGGCACAGTGCTTGGCATGAAACAAATGTCGCGTGATTGGTAGCTGTTACTATGGATGCTGTTATTACCATGTGGAGCATGCAGGGTAGGCCATGAATGGGTAGATGGACCAATAGATGGGCCTACCAGATGGCTGGAAGAGAAGTGAGAAGTGGGGTGGGGGGATGGATGGATAGGAGGAAGATGGATGGATAGAGGGATGGATGGATGGATAGACCAATGATGAGAGAATGTGTAAAATGGAAGGAAGGAAGGAAGGATGGATGGATGGATGGATGGATGGATGGATGGATGGATGGATGGAAGGATGGATGATTGGATGGAAGGATGGATGAGTGGATGGACCAATAATAATTGGACAGAAAGACTGGTGGTTTTTCAGCACAATAGATAGATAGATATGTGAGTAGAGTCATTTAGGAAATGGATGGAAAGATGAATGCCTGGACCAATGGGCAGGCAGATAGAGAGGTGGAAGGACGGAAGGACAGGCTGCAGATGGACGGCAGATGTTCCTTCCCTTTAGCTCAGCTGAGGGAGCTACAGAACTGCTTGAACATCCTGCTTGCTCCTCTGGGGTGACCCTGCGGGGCGTAATGAATAGTGCCTTGTTGTACCCCAACGTCCAGGCTTGGAATGGGAGCCCTAGGGAGCAAGATGACCAGGAAGAAGACGAGTACAGGCCCATGCTCACACTTCGTGCACCCCCCAGGAGGAGGTGCTGCATCCTGCCACCAGAGCAGCAGGCAGCTGAGCTTCTGCCACACGTGGCAGGAAGGGACCTCAGCTGCCAAGGCCTTTAGCAAGGGCAATCCTGGAGTATGTCCCTGGGGACTCCCTGGATCTGGGCCAGAAGAACAAAATGTCCCGTTCAGGGAGGGACAGGCAGGCCCTGCCCCTTTTCCCCCCCCCGCAGTCTCTTTCCAGCTGGGGACACGCTGGCCCCTTTGGTGCTGCTCAAATGGACCCCACCTTGCCCACTCTTCCCTCTACCTGGCAGGCTTCTCCCCAGGCCCACATGGCTGCTCCCTCGCTTCCTGCAAGGCCTCTGCCCCAACCCAGCAGGCCCTCCCACCCCACCTGCACTTACTTTCTAGCACCCTCCTTACTGTGCTTCCTTATTTTGTTTATTGGCTGTCTTCCCCAAACCAGAATGTCCGCTCTGAGGGCGGGGACTTTTGTCTGCTGGGTTTCTGGCACTGGTGCACGCTCAGTATTATTTTTGGTTGTCTAATAACTGCCACGTGATATGTAAGGGTAAGCAGTCATGGTGCGTTTGCCGTGCACCAGGTATGGTGCTCATTTATCCCACATGGTGCCCCCATGAGCTAGACACTCTTGTTACCTCCCCATTTGCAGATAAAAAAGTGGAGGTTCAGTTTGCTTAAGGTCCCCTCAGCAAGATCAGGGCTAGAACCTGTCAGGGTCAGGTCTAGGGTCATCCTGCAAGAGCTTGTGGAGTTAGCAGAGTCCCAGCACTGACACTATGAGATCTTGGCCTTAGCAAGTTTCTTCTTTTCTTTCTTTCTTTTTTTTTTTTTTTTTGGCTGGGGCTGTGTTTGAACCCACCATCTCCGGCATATGAGACTGGCGCCCTACCCTTTTCAGCCACAGGAGCCACCCAGCAAGTTCCTTCTTTTCTTTGAACCTCAGTTTCTTCATCCGTAAAATGGGACAATAGTAGCTCAATCTGGCAGAGCTGTTGTGAGAATCAAGGACGCCAGTGGATGTGGATGCTTTATGTGGAGAATGGTGCTGTGTTGCTGGGTGCTACGGTACTAGCTATGTCTCCAGATGCCCGAGTGAGCCCACAGGATGCCCCCTGGGCCCCAGGCTCGGGTTAGGATAATCCAGGGTACTTTCACTAACTGCTGGAGATTAGAAATTAAGTTTCTCCTTACTGGGTTTCTCTTTCCTTCCAGCTCTACTGGCCACTGACTCCAGGGGACTTCTCACAGCTGTGGGGTCATGGTTGCCTGGGAAGGGCAGGGTGGGCGGGGACAGGAAGGCCCCGGCATTTTCCCAGGCTGGAGGCTGCAAGGGAACTGCTGTCCCATTCTTCTGCACAGTGGGGCGGGCCACTGACATGGCGTTCCCAGACCCTGCTGGCCCCTGTCTATTGGAGACAAACACAGAGGAGAGAAGCTGCGCTCAAGAGGGGGAGGGACGTGCCTTTTGAATAGGAGGATTCTGGGCCTGCGCACATATCCTGGCCACTTGGTGTGCAGGTTGCCCTTCTCTTGGGCAACTCTAATGCAATTTCCTCACTTGGAAAAGAGATTTGCATTGGGTGATTTCACCCAGGGTTCCTAGTGTTAGAGGCCAAGAGAACAGATGGAACAACCCCAGGACCTGCCTGGACACTCCCCAGCCTCACTCACCTCTGCATGATGGAGGCAAGTTGTTCCCTATCTCTGGCCTCAAGCATCTCTTTGGTAAAATGGGCCAGTTGAGCTAGACTATCCCAGAGTTCCCTTCCCCCTCGGCCATTCCTTTCTGGCTGGAAGAGGAAAGAGGGTTAGTGCTGGGGAGGAAAGAGCATTTAGTGAGCCTCAACTGTAGCCTGGTGCTTGTGGGCTTTGCCTCGTCTGTCTTCTTTAACAAATTACTGGGAACCTGGTAGCTTACAGTGACACACGTTTATTACTTTACAGTTCTGGAGATTAGAAGTCCTAAATCAGCTTCCTTGGGTTAAAAGTCTCAGCAGGGGCTCGGCGCCTGTGGCTCAATCGGTTAAGGCGCCAGCCACGTATACCTAAGGTGGCAGGTTCGAATCCCCAGCCTGGCCCCCCAAACAACAATGATGGCTGCAACCAAAAAATGGCCGGGCGTTGTGGCGGGTGCCTGTGGTCCCAGCTACTTGGGAGGCTGAGGCAGGAGACTCGCTTGAGCCCAGGAGTTGGAGGTTGGTATGAGCTGTGATGCCATGGCACTCTACCCAGGGGGATAGCTTGAGGCTCCGTCTCAAAAAAAAAAAATCTATTTGGCTGCAATATCAATTATTTGTGAAAACATGATGTGTTATATGCTGGGAGTCAAATGTCTAAGTTAAATGAGTAAATTTAGACAAATAGTGACCTTTCTGAGCCTAATTCATCCCATTTATAAAAGAAGTTGAAACATAATTTTAAATATTCTTTTAGTTCATTCCGGCATCATGATTATATGGGTACTCATATTTGAGAAGGAGTTTAGGAACCATCTAATCTTGTCCAAGTACATCATTTTACAGCTGAGGAAACAGAGGTTCAAAATATTTCCAATGTCTTACCTGAAGCTCAGCCTAGCATCTTGATTTCTCTTTTCATTTCACCATTTAATTAGCTTCCCAACCTAGAAAATCTTCTTAATTACTTCCTGGATTGTTGCTTATATACTCCATAGGCAAAATGCATTATGATATCTTTAAAACTCTTATATCAAATTTGTACCTTCAAAAGAGTCAGAAGTTCCCACATTGCAGATAACTCTCAAACCATCATTTCCAGGTTTGGGTTACCAGTGTGTTTGGGTGGTAATGTCACTGAGTCATAAGATGATTTCATGAATGTAGAAGTATACAGAAAGCTGTAAAGCATTTATGACAACACTCTTGTTTGCCTACCCAATATTAATTCCCAGTCTCCTCTTCCCTTATTACCAGGTACTCTTCTAGTTTCCTTAAAGCAAGTAGTGGCCACTTGATCCTGTTCAAGCCAATGAGTCTGCTAAAGAGGCCTCTAGGGAAGATTGTATTCTCTGATAAAAATTAGGTGTGGGAGAATAGCTGTCTCACCATCTTGGTTGTCTTTAGGCACATTCTTGAAGGATGAGGTGTTTGGAGCCATGGCAGCCTTCTTGTAACCAGTTGGGAGGGGTGGAGAAGGGTCACAGAGACATAATCCCAGTCTCCTAACATTGTGGAGCTGCTCACTTTCTTTTGAATTTTTTAAAAAGTAAATTATAGATTGTTAATATGGGTTAAGTTGCTGTGAGTTGAATTTTCTTCTTTTACTAGCTAAAAGCATTCCTAATGGATAAAACAGTATGCAGATAAGACATGTTTTCATGAAAGAGATACACATTAGTCAATATTATATCTCAGTGCTTGGCAATAGCAGATAGACCCTCAATAATTGAGTGTTAATTGAAAGATTTAATGAACAAATCAATATGAATCATGGTTACTCTCCTTGTTCTAGTCTAGCCTTCTACAGAGAGTATTTAATTTTTAAACAAATGTGGTGTGCTATGTGGTAAGAAATGTGATAGTTAAATATAGACAATAGCATGGAGTCAACCTCTTGTGGCCATTGGAGAAAGGTTAGAAATGGACTTCTTCCATTCACATCCGTGACAAATGTTAATTTATGTGATACAATGTCATTTCCAACTCCCTTCTTCCATATCTTTCTTTCCTTTGGAGCAGTAAAAACTAACTTAATCTTCATTTCCCAGCTTCCCTTGATGTTTGAGTGGCTGTATGACAGTATCTTCATATCAGAAGACTCCTAGTGGCAAAACACATCAAAATGGAGATTGGATCTTCAGAATTTTTCATTTAGGTATAAAGATTCATGTCAGAGCCCAGCTTAATTTTGTCTGACTTTTTTGTACATAGCCTTCATTCAGTATAGGGTATCGAAAATTGGTAATTAAGCCAGGAGAAGCCCATGTTCTATCTTTCCTATAAACTCTTTATCATTTCATTGTATTATTTTTCTTTTTATATCTGCCACTTTTATTTTATATTCATAACTCTAAATCAGAAATTATGTATAACACAGCTACTGATAACTTTTAAAGGTTTTGGGGGTTTTGTTTGTTTAGGTAGAATCTATTTTTTGTAGAGATAGGGTCTCTTCTCTTGCTCAAGCTGGTCTCAAATTCCTTACCTCAGGCAATCCTACACTGGCCTCCCAAACTCCTAGGATTACAGCAGTAAGCCACCAAGCCAGGCCTAAATTTTAAATTTTTACTTATGCCTACTTTTGATCTAAAAACATCTCAAACCCTACTTGAGCATGAATATAGCTTAGAAAACATAATTATGGTGTAGTGAAGAGAAGAACAACTTGATTCAAAGAAAACCTTGAATCCAGTTGAACAAAACAGGAGAAGAAACATCCAGTGTTTGGTTGATACCCTGTGACATGAAGTTTTGTGTGTAAAGAGGCAGAAAAGAGGGCAGCCCAAAAAGGAGGTTCAATGCAGATAATCTAAACTCAGCAGTAGAAGTCAGGAATACCGAGTTCTGCACTAAATTTAGCTGCTGAGCTATTGGTTGGCCCTGGACAAGTAACAATGTTAAATGAAGAATCTGATCATCCTGTGTTCTCCTCCCAATAAAACTGTGTGCTCATCTTGGTCTAGGGCTAGGGAACCTTTCATATTGGAAGACCACATTTAGCAGTAATCATAGAGGCCTGTAATCAAATAAAGCCACATTTAAGAAACTTATAAATTAGATACACTAACTAAAGAAATTAGATATGCTTAAAAATGTACATCATTTTGTAAAAGTCTACTATATACTTCATAATTTCAAAAAAATGAAAATGATTTGTTCATTTTGTTGTGTCTGCTTTCTGTTGGAAAGCATTTGAATATTTGGTTGCAGCATGGGGGTCCACAGTTTCAGTCATTCCTTTAGATGAGTATCAGGTCTTTTGTGACCTGAAGGGCATCTTGATTTGGGTTAGGTAGGAGAATGTAAATCTGTAGCAATAAGTGGTTGAAATACAAGAAAGCATTTTGGGGGCATGTTGCTAAAGGTATGGGTAGTCTACTGCATTTTTTCCATATTTCAGTTGGATCTTTCTTAGCATCAAACAATGACTTTAAAATGTCATAAAAAAAAAACAAAAAACAAAAAAATAAATAAATAAAATGTCATCTACTGGGGGTGCCTGTAGCTCAGTGGGTAGGGCACTGGCCACATATACCAAAGCTGGCGGGTTTGAACCCAGCGTGGGCCAGCTAAAACAACATAACCGCAACCAAAAAATAGCTGGTCATTGTGGTGGGCACCTGTAGTCCCAGCTACTTGGGAGGCTGAGGCAAGAGAATTGCTTGAGCCTAAGAGTTTGAGGTTGCTGTGAGCTGTGATGTCACAGCACTCTACCCAGGGCAACAGCTTGTGACTCTGTCTCAAAAAAAAATAAAAATAAATAAAATAAAAATCATCTACTGAAAGCTCAGTCAGTTCTGTCCATAGTCCTTTAAGTGCCTTGTTGAGACTGAAATGCTAATTTAAGTGTGATGTCATGATTCTCACAGTCAGTGAATCTCTCATTGGGTTCTCTAATTAATAGGTCTATAACAGCTGCATATTTTTGAAATGAAGTCACCTATAAAGGTCATCCTCATCAATGACCTTTGCCAACTGGGTAAAATGTTTATCTGAATCATCCTTTGTGAAAGGATAGCTGTTTTTGAAATGCTTGGATTTGAGTGGGGGTGGGGGGGAAGGGCACACATCATATTATATGTAGACTCAGTTTTACCTTGCAAAAAAACCTCAAATTCTTTTCATTTGACATGCCATCACACGGAAATGCTGCATTCCTATAGAAATCTTCTTTCAATAATTTACAATGCTCATTTTGTTCTTCATAAAATTTAACTATCTGTTATCACAGAAATCAATTTTGGCTAACATCTGTTCTGGTGATAACCAGCAAACCTGCATAGAAATACCTCATTGTCCAACTCTAGCATGTTAGGAAACTGACAATGCTGCCTTGCCTTTGCAGGAACATAGTTAATAATACTTATAACTTGTTGCAAAGTGTCACTTAAAATAGTAGCTTTAGCACAGAGATTTTGCTGAGGTAAGATACAATGAAAAGAAATGAGAGCATTTTGATCTGTTACTACTTTTGTTTTAATCTATGCAATAACCCCTTTGTGTTTTCCAGTCATGGAAGGTGCAGTTGTCTGTATACGCACTTACTAAATTTACCAAATTCAGCCCAACTTCATGACATTTATCTTGAAAGTTGTTGAAGATATCTATTCCCCATGTTCTGTTCACAAAAGTGCCCAAAGTGGTAAATAACTCTTCATAGCAAGGAAAATATATTATGACCATAATGAAGTATTGTCTACCCTTTTAATACAGTTTATTACATAAAATTAAAGTGATATTTCTTTTTAAAAATACAATTATTCAACATGCAATCTACTATGTTTTCTGAAGTTACTTTTAAAGAAGAAGACAACAGACTTGGTCAATTCTGACCAAAGTTTTCACATAAATAAAAGTATCAGAATGGACCCTAATTTCAGTGTATTGCTCAGTTTGCTATATTAAACAAAGTGGTGACCATTCACAGTTGCAAAATTATGGAATCAACCCAAGTGTCCATCACCTAATGAGTGGATAAAGAACATGTGGCATGTATACATACCATGGAGTACTACTCAGCCATAAGAAAGAATGAAATAATGTCAAAGATTTCCTTTTGGCCTCAGCTTCTTGTCCTTGATGGTAAGAAGGATACTTTCCTTCTGATATAGGGAGGCTGACTTTCACTTGAGAATTTTACCTCCTGCTTTTAAGAAAGTGAGTCAGAAAGGAGAGCAGAGCAATCTTACACCTGCTGTGTTTCAAGTGCCTTTAACTCAAAATGATCAGTATGCTAGATTGGCATATTTTTACCTTTTTCACTGGCATTAAGGTATTTGTGTGAAAGTCTCTTAAACTTACTGAAGCTCAATTTTTTCTTATGTAGTTATTCACCTCATAGAGTTGTTGTAAAGATTATATTAGACTTGTAAAGCATTACCCAAATATTAGTTATTATCATTATGAAGGCCACAACTCGTATTATATTTAGAGATTTAAGACATTTCTACTGAGTTTAGGATAACAGAAGCTATCTTACTGATGTCTGTCTGACTAACTTAATATCCAGTGTTCTCTATTCCCTTTATAAACATGCTTATTGGTATCCATTGGCACGTTGAAACTTTGTAGCTAGTATACTTCTCTGTATTTCTGCTTCCACCCCCATCTTTTAGTTCTCCTTGTTATAATACTTCACATAATAAAATATTATATAAATCTGTCAACTGTCAAGAGGAACAGAAAGTATAATTGTGTGGAAAATTTTGAAAGTTTAAGGACAATTCAATGAACTTGAGTGGCTACAACAAAAATTGCAGCTAAATTACATGAAAGCAAGGCTATTAAAAGACATTGGGAGACAAATTCTAGTCGTAAAATCTAGAAGGATTCTGCACCTCGATTTCTCTTTCTTTCTTTCTTTCTTTTTTTTTTTTTTTTTTGAGACAGAGCCTTAAGCTGTCCCCCTGGGTAGAGTGCTATGGCATCATAGCTCACAGCAACCTCCAACTCCTGGCCTCAAGTGAGTCTCCTGCCTCAGCCTCCCAAGTAGTTGGACCACAGGCGCCTACCATAATGCCCGGCTATTTTCTGGTTGTATCTGTCATTGTTGTTTTGGCGGGCCTGGGCTGGATTTGAACCCATCACCTTAGGTGTATGTGGCTGGTGCCCTAGCCACTTGAGCCACAGGCGCTGAACCTGCACCTATATTTCTATAATGAAAACTAGAGATCATAGATGATACAAGCAGGAGTCCTCAAAATTTTTAAACAGGGGGCCAGTTCACTATCCCTCAGACCATTGGAGGGCCAGACTGTGGGCCCCAGGACGAATCAGATGCTAAGCAAGACAGGCATCAAGTGGCAGCAAAAACACCTGGTGGGCCAGATAAATGTCCTCAGCAGGCCGCATGTGGCCCATGGACTGTAGTTTGAGGACATCTGGTTTATAGAATTGACCTGGATTTTTCAAGAACTCCATGTGGGGGAACCCAAACTTAAAAAGCCAAAGACACTGTTGAATATCAGAAGTTTAGTGACTGAATGTATCTTTATGTTTGAAGTTACAGTAAAATATTTAAGGCATGTATATATCATGTTTATGATTCCCAGCTTTGCCTGTTTGACTGGATGACAATGCATCAACTATGTCTACAGTTGTATTATCCCATCTACCTATAATATACCAGTAATTAGTAAAGGAACTTTCCCAAAATTCCTTCCAAATGAGGAAATGACAGAGTTACAGAGACCCACAGATGTCTTCCAAACTTGAAACATTAGCAGTCAAATGTAGCAATAAGCACATTCAGGGTGAATGAAAATCAATCGAAACTTCAGTCTTTAAATATTTCTGAGTTTATTTTTACATCAAGTACTACCATGAACAATGATAACTTCTTTGTTTTTTATTAAATCATAGCCATATACATTAATTAATTTACGGGGTACAATGTGCTGATTTTATATACAATTTGGAATGCTTACTTTTTTTCTAGGAAAAAAATGTAACTATGGTTTGTGCCTGCTTTATTGCCTGAAGAATATTTTTAACTGCAGAGTTGTAGATGTTACTACAAGTATTGTCTTATGGTGATTGACATTGACATTACAGGTAGGATGTTAGGATGATTCTTTAAGTCATGTGCTTAAATGAAATTATAGTTGGAAAGCAATTTTTTTGAGAGTGTAGTTTTGATACTTCCTTGTTAATAGGCACTAGTTAGTAATTGACTTAAGAACTTCCTTTGGCCCAGGTCTAAGGTGAGGTAAATGAGGCACAAAATTTAAGGTAATGACAAAAATCATAGCAATAAGATAAATAATATTTTAATGCAATATTGTAAAATAAAATTAATGCAGAAAAATCTACGATGTATACACTAATCAATATTTTAAGGAAAGACAGGACTGAGTAGGGCAAGATTAAAGTGAGGTAAGTAAAGTGGTGTCATGAATGTGCAAACAAACAAAACTTCAGTAGTCAGGATGTTTCACTTGCTTCACCCTAGTCCTGGCCTCTTCTTACTGCTAGTAACATGACTTGTCCTTCCTTGAGAATAACTTCAAGATTCATTAGGTAAGTTCCCCACGGGACCTTGACAATACTTAGAATAGCTAAGTAGATAAAAGGTACCATTTCCCAAGTCAGAACAAAGTCTCTCCTGAATTAGCTTTGCATAGTCAATATATGTGGAATCTGTGACCTTTGAAAATTTCTGAGAGAGCAGGGTGGGATTTTTTCCACTTCTTAGGGCAGGGTTCTCAGTCCTCTTTCTGCCATAAACTTTGTAGGAAGTTCCCATTTCCAGGACACACCACTAGCAGCTCTGCTCAGGTTGCTTGGCCTCTGTTCTAGGGATGAGAGGGAGTAGAGTATGTGTGGCGCTCAGCACTCTAATTCCACCATCTTCAGCTATTCTAATTTGAGACACAGGGGCCTTTACATTGGGTGTTCTGGAGTAGTGATTTTCAAACTATGGATCATGATCTATCAGTGATTGGTAACTTCAACTACTAGGTTATGGCTAGCGTTTTTTAAATAAAATGGAACAAAGCAGAATAGGAAATATCAAAAAGTAAGTATGTAAGTGTGTTTGTGTCTGCATGTGTGTGTCTTCTACATTTATTAACTTTCTAGGATGATAGCTTAAAAATAGAGTTCAAAAGCCAGTGATGCAGAGCCCTAGATCCCTCTGAGGGCTGTGCGGTCTCCACGACAGGCTGCTTGGTTGTCATTAGGTCTTATTTGTAAAATGGAAAAATGGAAAGGAGGGTTGGACCCAATGATCTCTAAGGTCTTTCTAGCTCTGAGATTTCATGCCTTTATGCCTTTTTGAATGAGAGAAGCCCTGGATATAACTTTGCTTTGTTGTTTTGGGTAGCCTCTGCCCAGAGATCTCTGGCTTAAGGAAATAATGTGACCTTAGAAACTTTAAGAATGCTTTATATAGGGGGAAAAAGAGGGAAGATGAACTATGGTTAGTTGTTCCCTTTTATTACAGGCCAGCCTTCATTATTTTGGAGATCAATGAAGAGATAAAACCAACAGCTGTAAATTTCAGGGAGTAGAAACCCCTTCATAAGTAACTTCTTTTTAAAAAGGCAAATTTCTTAGGGGAGTGCATTAGGATTGGAACCTGTTATTTGGTTTTGGTTTGGACTCTTCTCCTGTAGTGATCAAGCAGTAGCACTTAGGTACCTGACAATAGACCTTCATTCTTCCCCAGTGCTAAGACCTGCACCTTAGGTGTTTTGCTCTCTGCGTTCTCAGAGCATCCCATTTTCCATTTTATACTGGTGATTGTTTACAGAGTTCAGGAGTTGATTACCTTCCCAAAGAAGGAAGGCCCGATACCTAAGGCTCCAGATCCTTGAAGATTATCTAAAGTCACCAGTCTTAGATTTCTCTGAGAGAAACTGAGGCTTTCACAAACCCCTAAATAGGGCAAGATTGTCTTTTATGGTTCTTCCAAAAACTGAAAGGGTAGAGAAAACATGAACTGAAAAGCCCAGTGTTTGATTTTATACTCTTTGTCAAACCAGCATTTTGACCTCCACAGTCCATCACTCATCATAAGATACCATGTTGCTTTCTGGTTACCATCCAACTTGGTGCCCCTGGAGTTGCATGCAAACCAGAGATATATTAATAATATTACTCAAAATAGTTTTGTCAGGGTACTTTCCAAAATATGTTTCAGGTCAGATTGTACCCTTACCTTTTACTTTCTCACAGATGCTAAGCACGTCCCTAGGACTCCATCAGGCTTTAAATCCACATATCTGGTCACTTTTAAGTATATTCTCTTCTTCTGGGTCATTTTATCTTTTATTATATAACACTGATTCTAAAATTTTAGTACACACGAAAACCACCTATGAGCTTGTAAAGATGCACATCCCTAGTATGATTCAGGAAACTAGGATAGGGCCCAGAAACCTATGGACTTAAAAGTGTCCCAAGTGATTATGACTCAGAGGTTCCCTGGAACAGCACTATGAGAAACAGTGTTGGGGGAGGATGTCTTTATTCAAAGCAATGTTTTGCTAAAATGAAGAAATGCCTAAAACTACAAACCTTTTCTGAAACAGAAAGCCTCCTTCACAGGTCTAAGAACCATAAACATTTATAATTCCCTCCTAGGCTTTTGCCTCAAACTTTCCTCTGACCAACCCTATTTTCTCCCCCTGCCTTTCTTGGCCTCTCCTAATTGAAAGCATTCACCCAGATCCAATCCTTGGCTTTGTTTTCTTATTCCAGTAAATATTCTTGCTTATTCTCACCCATCTCACTCTTAAATTATTCTCTCGTTTTCCAAGCAGATGTTTATGAACACCCACTGAGTTGTAGATGCAGGAGCTACATGGACAGTATCCATTCCAACAATTCAAACAAATTACATGATCCAAATGTATCAAATGAACTTTTCCTCTGATTCTGTAAATGGCATCAGCATTCTGCCACTCAGACAATACAGTTTTATCACACCTTTGATTCTCTCTTTGCTTGGACAATTTCTGTTGAATTTATCTTTGAAATTTTTCTTCACTCTCCCTACCTTTCTGTTCCCACTGCCATTACCAAGCCAGAGACCTCATTTTCTCAGGCCTAGTTTTCTAGGTCTCCTCATCCTTTCTTTTTCCTTGTGCGGTGTAGTACATAGAGGCCTGAAATATGCATCCTGAAAGTTTGCTTTCATTATGAAAAGCTGTAGGTAGAGCAGAAGATGCACTGTGTGTCATGGTCAAAGTCATTTAACATCTTTGGCTCAGTGTCTGATCTATAAAATAACTAACACATCTCAAGTGTTAGAAGAATAAATGAGATAATATATATGAAGTTGCTTTATGAAATATCAATCAATAAATAAACATTATATGTGATAAACATCAGGCCACCTTGTCACATAGGAAATGCCCGGATATATTCTTCATCAACTTCATTCTTGTTTCCCTGGCTTTCGAGCTCTCAAGATGAAATAGCCTTAGCATATGTCAGCTTATTTCCATCAGTAACTGGACCTGAAGACTCCATTCTGAATGGACTGGCTCTTCTTCTCTGGGTCTTGGAACACAACTCTTTAATTTTCATTTTATGGGGTTTTTTGTTTGTTTTGGTCTTTTCCTCTCTCTCAACTAGAGTCTATTTTCAGTGCTCCTCTTTCATGCTCAACTCAATTTCTATCTCCTTGATGAAGCTTTCTGATTGTGCACCTCCTATTAGTAACAGCCCCCCACACACACCACTGCATAACAGCACACTCGGTCTTGATCATGTAGCTTGCCAATTATACACCATTCTACTATTGTTCCTTATGTGCACAGCTCCCTGAAGGGCCCAACTAACTAAGTCTGCATCTTCTTATGTATTTTTTCACAGGGGCTACCATGGACCTTCCTCACTGTAGGTGCCGTTATTATTTAATTAATGATTTCCCCAAATGAGGTCTAAACATATAAAAATTAGGTGACATTTACAATAATAGCATTAAGCAATAATATTTAATTGGCTAAACTCTAGTAGAATTTTAAATATTTAACTTTTAAAAAGAGCCCCACCATAACCCTTAAACGTGTTGGCCTTTACAAATTATAAACAGTAGTATTTCAACTTTATAGAAAAGATTATTAATGATTATTTATACATGTAGTGATTGGGCCATGAGAACAAAAGTACTTGATAAGTATAGCTGAAAATGATAGGTGAAAATGAACTTCACTGGCAGGCGGAGCCAAGACAGCGGACTGCAGCCAGCTTCCCACGGAGGCTCTCATCCAGAAGGAGACTTAAAGGACAGAAGTCTGGCAAGTAAGCTGATAGTTTAGAGCTGAGCCAAGAGAGAAGACTGAAGAACCCGCAACAACTTTGCTGAGGCGAGCTGTGACCCCCAAAATACAATCAAAAGGTACAAAACCCAGCACCAGTGGTGGTGGCGGCGTCCTCCACTCCTAGAGCCTGCACACTGGAGTTGGTGTCAGAGGAGCCCACTGCTCCTGGAGGGCCCATAACTGCTTGCTAGAGCCACACGCACCCCACGGGGGCAGTGCAGGAGTCCCCCACTCCGGGCAGGCTCAGAACTGCTTGCTAGAGCCAGATGTACCCCTTGGGGAAGCAGCAGAGGAGTCCCCAGCTAGGGGCAGGCCCAGAACTGCTTGCTAGAGCTGCACGTGTCCTGTGGATGGTGGCGAAGGAGTCCTCCGCTCTGGGTGGGCCCAGAACTGCTTGCTAGAGCCACAGGTGCCCTGTGAAGGCTGGCAGAGGAGTCCCACACTCCAGGTGCCCCAGAACTGCTTTCTAGAGCCCCGCACGCCCCGTGGGGGATGGTGGAGGAGTCTGCCACTGTGGGCGGGCCCAGAGCTGCTTGTTAGAGCCACACAGCCCTGCAGGCAGCAACAAAGGTGTCCCCCACTCTGGGGGAGCCCAGATCTGCTTAATAGAGCTGTGCACGTCCCACGGGTGGCTGCGGAGAAGCTCTCCATTCTGGGCGGGCCTAGAACTGCTTCCTAGAGCCATGCATGCCCCACAGGCAGCAGCAGAGGAATCCCCACTCCAGGTGGGCCCAGAACTGTTTGCTAGAGCTGCGCATGTCCCGTGGGTGGCTGTGGAGGAGTCCTCCATTCTGGGCAGGCCCAAAACTGCTTGCTAGAGCTGTGCACGCCGCACAGGGGCCTGCGGAGGAGTCCCCCAATCTGGTCAGGCCTAGCAAGCCATAAATCCAAGGAAGAGCATTTAAGAACACAAATACAGGTACAAAGTGGGCCTCAGAACTGTTTGCTAGAGCCACACACCTCCCATGGGTGGCAGGTGGCCGCAGAAGAGCCCACAGCTCTGGGCAGGCACAGAACTATTTGCTAGAGCCACAGGTGCCCTGTGGGTGGTTGAGAAGATCCCCACTCCACGCTCCACACTCCCACTCTGGGTGGGCCCAGAACTGTTTGCTAGAGCCACGTGTGTTCCGTGGGTGGTGGCAGAGGAGTTCCCCACTCTGGGCTCCCATGCTGCGAAGGACCAGATCAGCTAGCTAATGCCACGTGCATCCACCAAGTGGAGGCAGAGGAGTCCTCCTTTCCCCATTCCCCTGCCCCCGCGGTTGCCCCCGCAGGGGTGAACTAAGACTAATCTAGCTGCTGCTATTCCCCTGCATTATGGTTGCCCCAGCCTGGTGAACTAGGAGTGATCTGGTCTCGCGAGTGCCCTGAACCACCACTGCTGTTCCCTCACCCCCTGGTTGCTCCGGCGGGGCTGAAGTAGGACTGATCTAGCTGCAGCAGTTCCCCCGTCCCCCGGTTGCCCTGGTAGGGCCAAACTAAGACTGACCCAGCTGCACGCATTCACTACACAGCCGCTGCTATTCCCCTGTACCCTGTTGCCCCCTCAGGGCTGATCAAGGACTGTTCTGGCCATTGCCGTTCTCCTTCCATCCAGTCGCCCTGGTGAGGCCGAACTAGGACTGATCTGGCTGCTGCTGTTCTCCTTCCCCCTGGCTGCACCAGCGGGGCCAAATGAGGATTGATCCAGCTGCCACTGTTCCCCTGCTCTGCCCCCTCATTGCCCCAACAGGGCTGAAGTAGGACTGATTTGGCCGCTCTTGTGCTCTGTGCAGCGACTGTTGTTCACCTGCCCCTTGGTAACCCCAGTGGGGCTGAACTACGACTGATCTGGCTGTGTGGGTGCCCCGCACCACTGCTGCAGTTCCCCTGCCCCCCAGTCACCTTGGTGGAGCCAAACTAGGACTGATCCTGCCACTACCGGTCTCCTGCCCCCCGGGTGCCCAGACAGGCTGAAGGAGGTCTGATCCAGCTATGCACACTGGCGCACAGCTGCTGCTGTTCTGCTGCACCTAGGTTGCCCCAGCGCCCCAGAACTAGGAGAAGACGACAGACATGCCCTTTCTCTCTGGGAAACCAGAAGAAGCCACTGACTGAACGGTTCAGATAAGGTCTCCAAACAAGGTAAACTCAGCACGGGGTGGAATCAGCGGAAAAACTCTGGCAACTTGAATAACCAGAGTAGATCAACTCCCCCAAGGAAAAATGGGGCAGATGCAATTGAAGACCCGATCCATAAACAGATGGCTAAGATGTCAGAAATCGAGTTCAGACTATGGATAGCAAATAAGATTAACAGAATGAAAGAAAGGAAACAATTAGAAGTTCAAGAAATTATTCACAAGATTTCTCAAGAAATTATTCAAAAGATGTCTCAAGAACTCAATGATTTCAAAGATAAAATGATCAAAGATTTTGAAACACTGAGACAAGAGGTTGCGGTCCTCAAGAATCTGAAAGATACAGTGGAATCCCTCCATAACAGAGTGGAACAGGCAGAAGAAAGGATCTCTGACTTTGAAAACAAAGCTTTTGAACAAGCTCAGGAGGGCAAAGATCAAAAGAAATGGAGAGCAAAAACAGATCTTACTCTCAGAGAGCTCTCATATAATTGAAGAAAACTCTTATTCGCCTTATAGGAATCCCTGAAGGCAATGAAGTTGCTTCACAAAACACAGAGGGTCTTCTTCATGAAATTATGAAAGAGAACTTTCCAGACATGCCAAGAGATTCTGAAATTCAGATAGCAGATAGTTTCAGAACCCCAGCATGACTCAACCCGAACAAGACACCCCAGGCACATCATAATTAACTTCACCAAAGTTAAGACGAAAGAGAAAATTCTGAAAGCAGTCAGATGTAAGAAAACCATAACCTACAAGGGGAAGAGTAGTAGGATGACTGCAGATCTCTTGGCTGAAACTTTTCAGGCTAGAAGAGGATGGTCATTGACTTTTAATCTCCTAAAACAAAATAACTTTCAACCCAGGAACCTGTATCCAGCTAAACTGAGTTTCATCTATGAGGGAGAAATTAAATACTTTCACGACATTCACATGTTGAAGAAATTTGCCATAACTAAACCAGCTCTCTAGAAAATTCTCAAACCTATCTTCCAAAATGACAAGTGTAATCCTCCACAACAAAAGTAAACCCACCCAGAAACTTTTGATCAAATTCCACAATGGCAAAAGGATTAAAAATGTCTACTGGACTTTCGAGCAACTTGATGCCCAAAATTTTATCAGGCTTATCAATAATTTCTATCAATATGAATGACTTAAATTGTCCTCTAAAGAGACATAGATTGGCTGATTGGATACAGAAACTCAGAACAGACATCTGTTGTATACAAGAATCTCACCTTACCAATATTGTATTGAATGGAGTTAAATTGAAACCATTTCCACTCAAATCAGGAACCAGGCAAGGTTGCCCATTGTCTCCACTGCTCTTTAACATCGTAATGGAAGTTTTAGCCATGGCAATTGGGGAAGAAAAGGCAATTAAGGGCATCCATATAGGGTCAGAAGAGATTAAACTTACACTTTTTGCAGATGACATGATCGTATATCTGGAAAACACCAGGGATTCTACTACAAAACTCCTAGAAGTGATCAAGGAATATAGCAGTGTCTCAGGTTACAAAACCAACACTCATAAATCTGTAGCCTTTCTATATACCAACAGTAGCCAAGGTGAAAAAGCAGTGAAGGATTCTATTCCATTTACAGTAGTGCCAAAGAAGATGAAATGTTTAGGCATTTACCTAACAAAGGATGTGAAAGAGCTCTATAAAGAGAACTATGAAACTCTAAGAAAAGAAATAGCTGAAAATGTTAACAAATGGAAAAACATACCATGCTCATGGCTGGGAAGAATCAACATTGTGAAAATGTCCATACTACCCAAAGCAATATATAATTTTAAT